>VZUI01087756.1:0-175083 GCA_013401135.1 Cettia cetti | reverse complement strand
CTTTCCTTTCCTTTCCTTTCCTTTCCTTTCCTTTCCTTTTCTTTTCTTTTCTTCTTATTTTTTTAAGCCTGTTCTGGTTTTACCACTACAGAATCTCAGTGAAAGCAATTTTGAAAACCAAATATGTCACTTAATTGAACAAAAAATCAATAGCACACAAAATTCTGGGAAACCCATTCTCCAGGAAACATGCATCTATATTTTATCTTCTTGACTTCAATTATCAGCTTTGCCAACTTCTGCTAGAGACACTTTCCTGGCTCTTC
This sequence comes from Cettia cetti, assembly GCA_013401135.1. Lineage (NCBI taxonomy): Eukaryota > Metazoa > Chordata > Aves > Passeriformes > Sylviidae > Cettia > Cettia cetti. The sequence goes on along the minus strand of VZUI01087756.1, from coordinate 174,817 downwards.
AACTTACTCCTCATCAATCCCTGATGCTCTCTCTATTTTAAACGAGTGTGTAACTCCTCTTCCTCCTACTTTTCAGCTGATACTACCCACTTAGATTTTGACACCCATTCTCATCCTTAGTTTTACTCTGCTTATAAAGTGTTGCCACTGATTTTGATGGCAAAATACTGTGATTATTTTTATATGTGTTGAATAGGTAACAATCCTTCCCATCAGAAGTAAGATAGCTTTAGCTGAACAAAGATCTTGTTGCCTTACTGATTAAACTGCTGTGACCAAAATCTGTGTATAAATGCAGCTTCATGTCCATATGTGAAAAATAGCTGGATTTCAGCAAATTCTATTCCTCTTGAGCTGTGTTTTGTGATTTTAATGCCATTTGTTGATGTAACAAAAGTGCCATTCATCACCCAGTTTTGAAGACGGCTGTAGGAAAAGCAGTGTCATTTACAGTTTATTTAACTGAACTGGCTCATCTGAGAACTTAATTGTGACAATTGCTAGGGAATCAAAGCCTAAATCCTTTCTGGAATGGAACCTCAAGTGGTTTAATGAAACACTGTGCCTCCCTTGTCTACAAGAGACTTGCAAAAACTGACATCTGCACACGTTCTGTTTTGTTGCTCACGTGGATGGTGAAGCTCCTTGGGAGGAAAAAAATCAGGTTACCAGCTGAACTGCAGAAATGTGCTGCTGGGCAAGAGCTAGGGACTGTGGTTAAATTGGAAGTATTTTAAGATGCCACTTCATTGGTGTTTTATTCAAAGGTCATCTGGCATCTTAAATAATAGGTGATTTCTAAAGGCAGTATGTGGAAATGAAACGGATACTGGACATGGAATGTGCACACCTAAGTGTCATCTTATTTCCCCCGGAGGACCCATTAAAATATTTGTGAAATGAGTATTCTCCCTAGGTTTTTATCATCATTTGCCCAGCTTAATTAAGCTTTTTAAGGTCAGTAAGTGGCTTTCTTGGCATGGTCAGGGGAGCCCTGATATCAACCCTGTCAGAGTAGTAGATCTGCATCTTTTCAAGCCAGCAAACCCAGATATCTACAGTAGATAGACAAAAGGCTTCTCTACTGTTCAGAGGCTGATGATGATCTTAAAAAGTGACTGTCTGAACTACCTTCTTGTTTAATTTTCTGTAATGAGTTTCTGATTTTAATTTAGCAGAAACATAAAATTCAGCTGACAGGCCATGTCTAAGACTCTTGACACAGACATCTTCTTTATCTCCCTCAGTTTTGGACTTGTTCATTTCCTCCTCAGAATTACAAGCTTTCCTTACAGAAGGGGTCTTGGAAAAGGCAATAAGTGCTATCAAAGATCTACCCGCAAAAGGCAATAAGTGTTATCAAAGATGTACCTGAAGAATAATATACTATACTGGCCAGAATTAGAGAATAGGCATGAGTTTAGTTCTCTTCACAGGAAGCATTTCTTCCACCCCTTACTTATGAGCAGGAACAAAATTGCTGTTTCATCTCCCTTGTGGAATCTGTGATATATAAGGCACCTCAAAGGAAATTTACATCAGCCTGTTATGACTTTATACCTCCCCCATCAAATCATGGCCTTGAGCATGGAACAGAGACCTGAGGGAAATATGACAGAGAAGGAAGAGAGCCAAGCAATTAATAATATTTATAATACTTCCTACATGCAATAACCTATGATAAGGTTAGTTCCGTTTTTCTTTCCTTCATTATTTCTCTGCATAAAAGTTGCTGCATGAAGTCAGTACAAATATGTGTATGAAAAAGCATGAAAAATACATATATCAGGCTGTTTGTGTGTGTTCTGATTTTGGTAGAAGTTTAGGTGTTTCTGGAGTATAGGAAGAAGCAAAATCAATTTAATTTATACTGTACACTATTAATACCCAGGGAATCCATGTGCTTAGTGATATCTAGGTCTTGCAAAGCTGAAAGTACAAAACAGAAGATTTGGGTAATTTACTGGCACAAGATCACCTTGCTTAAATAAGCTCAAAGAATTGAAAGAGAGATGTAATTACTCCAATACCAATGTACAACAAAAATAACTGTGTGAAAAAAAATATTTTGTGTGTTCACTGAGGGGCGATTTAGTCAGGTGTAATTAATGAGTTACCAGACCATTCCACACATAATACTGTAGGAAAGAAATGGTAGGAAAAATAAGAGGGATCACAAAAATGTATTACTTTGGTTGATATGAGTTAAGGAAGGTGCTACTCAGCATAGCAGGGCCAGAGGCTGGCTTAGAGGACAGAGCTGCTGATGGAAAAAGTCAACATGTCAAGTTACACTCCTAAGTGGAGCTGATTTTATGGTGGGCTTTTCACACAGGTGACATTACCTAGTTTTTAATTACTGCAGACAGAACGTCTTAACATAGATTCACTGGAGGACATATCAGTTGTCATTTTGTTGGTTCCAGTAAGTGCTCCGAGGTCCCAGTTGTTACTGTCTGTGAAACATGCTTTGTAAATCTTATCCTATGTGAATATCCTTGGCTATTGATTCTTCTGTGAACTTGGCAGTCCTGTCAATAAAGGAAAAAAAAAAAAGCATTAAAGGAAAATCAGTGTCCTTGCCTTATGCAGTAACCTGAACAGTTCTTGGGAAAGTGTCCAGTACAGGCACAGTAGCATGGTTAATTAAAGCAGTAACATCATTAGTATACTAATTTGGGAGTGTGTGGATGTTGGGTCTGTGTATATCAGGGACACAGTGTAATTGTTGCCCTTCTGTTCTTGGTTTATAGTTTTCTGGAATTGCGTGCAAGCTGAGGTAAAAGTAGAATTGCTAAACCAGTCAACCAATACCTGAATTAAAAGACATATAATTTTAGGGAAGGCTTTTTAGTGCCAGAAAGAGCACAATATTATCAGGTTATTTGGGCACTAGAAACCTGAGGAAGCTGTTCTGAGATGGCTAATGCATGGCTCTGGACTTCTGCCAAGGAGCCATGGGGATCCATAACAAGGCAAAGAATTTTGAAAACTCCTTGTTCTCCTGGACCCATACACCCAGATTAATGTGTGTGGGTCAGGTTTCTCTCTAGTCTGACAATGCACCCTGGTTTATTACTTTACAATGCAACTCCAACAGGGCAGTGCCATGCTTTTGTCTGTTGCAAACTGGGAATGTTTTGAAGAAAAAAAAAGATTTTTATTCCCCCCCATCCTTCATTCAGATTTCGTTAATTGGATGCGTGAGGTACTGCATAGAGCTACAGAATGATGCTGAGCCTCTCTTCCAGTCTCTGTCCTAATTTGTATGGAGCAAATTACTTCTGCTTAGAGGTCACAGAAAAAAAAAATGGTGCTGACTGAGAAGCATGACATTCCTTTTTCAACACAGTTAAAAACTGGAATAATGAAAATTTCAACACCTCTCCCACTACTAGTGTAAATAAAATATTCAGTGTGTTTCACATTAACTACATTTAAGGGAAGGATTTGAACTGTAATGTGCACATTAAATAGAAAGAGGCAGAATGTGCCCTCGTGCATACACTGACTGCTGAAAGACTCACAAACAAATAAGAGCAAATTTTGGCCCCTGTTAAATCACAATAGAGCTTAATACAGTGCCTGCAAGAATTCAAAGCAGCTCACTCAGCAAATTGTTATCTTGTGTTTGGAAAAGCAAACCATTGAGACTGTAGGATCACGCTTGCAATCCTACAATTTAATATGTATTTTATCACACAGGACAGTATTGTCATGGCTCATTCATGGAGAACATAAATATAGCTATTGACACTGCAAACATACTGTGAGCTCGCCTTACTGCTTCAAGGATAATGTACTCATTATGGGTTCACAGAACTTTTGAAAACATTGGAAAAATACCAATTCAACCAAAATCCCAAGTGCAGTGGCACTTTTCCTTGCAGAACTGAGACTGGCTTAGAAGTTCTGCTGATCTGGAAACAAAGAAGAGCCCAAAGACTGTTGGAGAGGCTGTTCATGCGCTGTCTGAAAGGGATAAAAATCACCAAGCTCAAATCATCTGTGCCAGTGAAAATGGGTGCTTTCATTCAAACTTTCAGGTTTCTCTGAGGTGTTATCCAGTCCCATACACCTCATGGGCTATCCTCTGAATCCTGGCATCTTGCATGTGGATACAGGGACTTGCCCCGCCTCAGTCAGATGTTAATTCCACGTTTTCCTCCCATCAACAAGTAAAAGCTGTGAACATTTTTCATATTTCATTCTCTTCAGAGAATCTCTGCTGCTTAGAAATTCACGTTACTTCTCTCTTAGAGAAGAAGCTGTTACTGGCTCTTACTTCTTACTAGTAATGGAAACCTGATTGGGCAGCTCCGTAAGGAGAAAATGCATTTCCCAGCTGTTCTTTATTTATGTATTTTCCACATCGAAGCCTCCAGCGCTTGGGACTGACACTTCCAGACATTAAAGTGCTCCTCGTGAAACTAAATAGCGTCGAGCAAAAATTCTTTTTCGAGGCGATTGTCCAAGTCTTGTGCTTGGGTTGCTCCTCGGAGGTGACCTTGCGCGTCGCAGCGCAGAGCTGCGGCAGGACGGCAGAGGGAGATAGCGCTCAAAGGAGGGGGACAGGCCGGGGCTCTCCCGGGACACCCACGGCCGGACACAGCACTGCCAGCAGCCCGGGAGCAGCCCTCCAGCAGGGGCTGTGGCGGCGTTTCGGGGGCTGTGCCGTGCTGCTGGTGGCATGGCACAGCTGTCCCGCTGCCCTGTGCCCTCCCGAGCGCGCCCCGCCCTGCCCCGCTGTCCTGGCTCGGAGCCAGCCGGCTCCTTGGCCATTCCTCGCAGGCGCTGACCTTGCTGGGTCACAGCGGCACAATGCGCCGACTTTGTCAAGGAGTGCCCTTTAGTTTGGTGTATGTGTTGGGTCTGTAATTAAAATGCTAAAATACGGTTCTGGGAGAAAGTTTAGCAGATTATTATCTTTCCTGTGCAGAAGGGAGAGAGTTCTAGGACATATCCGTTTAAAGTGACTGTGCAGATGACATTTTGATGTTCCATATTTATGGTCCTCTCTCCCAGTCACTTGCATATAAAGGGCTGGGTTATACCAGCCTGCTCCAGAGAGAGGTTGGAGAATGAACCTGAGTCACAACCACTCCCGAGGGCCACCCAGCCTTCTCTCTGCACAGAACCACACAAAACCATTTAGGTTGGAAAAGACCTCCAAGGTCGTCGAGTCCAACCTCCTCCCCTGCTTCCCGTGGCTGGGATGCCACTTTGATCAGGATAACATCAAAGCCTTATTCTTCCATGCTGAGCTGTATCTCTGTGGTGGTGTGACTCCCAGCCCCTGCTTTCAAGGTAAGCCAGAGAAGGATCGATAATGGCTTCTATGAAAGCCAAGCTCCAGTTTTAACTCACCTGTCCCATTATGAATTTCACTGGGGCACTTTGTTAGTGATGAGAGAAGATCACCTCCTTCTCCCTTCCACTGCAGTACTTGACAGTGTTGGGAGTAATACACTCCTGGGTTTGTCAGCAGAACTAATTTGAGTCTCCCTGCACAATTTGTTCTAGTTGCTTTTCCCCTTTTTAATCTTCTTTTTGGAGATTTTTGGAAAACAAACAAGCAAACAAACAAAACCCCAACAACAAAACCAAAACCAAAACAAAAAACCAACCAACCAAAAAAAAAAAAAAAACAAAAAAAAACCCTACCCCAAACCAAGACGGAAGAGCTCTTGTAAGTTTTAATCCAAGCACAATTACAGATTGGCAGTCAGCTGACAATGACAGGGTAATTGATGTTGGAAAATGTCCCATTGGGTTTCTGGAGATGTTTTCTATGGGCTTAAATATTTGTGTTTAATGAATCCAATGGCTAAAGCTGAGTCAAAACCCATGGCAGGCTCAGACCCATGCATCTTACGGGCTTTGCAGGAAAGACAGTAATCAAAACCTCAGTTGAGTGGAAAGACAAAATATTCTTTATTCTTTTTACATGTGGATCTTCTGACAACATGGACTTCTTGTATCAGCTTAACTAAAGCTGTGGAAGTTGGAAGAATTTCTGCTTTGCAGTACAAGATCCAGTTGGGTTCAGGGTGGCAAGTCAGAGACACAAAGACATTAATTTGCAAGCAAACTCCTTCAGAAAACAACTCCAGAGGGAGTCTTTTAATGAACACTATATTTTTTGTCCTGTTTCTCTTCCTCTCTTGGAAAAAGTTATAAAGTTCCTCTTCCCTGAGCAAAAGTGTAGTGCACCTATGCTCAACCCCTGGGAAACCGTGAGTTCTGGCCAGAAAGGCTACAAAAGGGATTTTGTTCCTTGAGTGAACCTCCAGAATTTTAGATCTCTCTCCATATTCTCATCCATCCCACCAGTGGCAGAGGGTTCTTCTAGGTTGTTGGATTTCATCTCCTAAAAGAAATAGGGGGAAAAAAAAAGAGATGAATGGTACTCTTATCTACCTGTGAGATCATCATCATCACTAAGATGTAAGGCAGAGTATCTTTGAAATATTTTCTGACTGTTTCAGGTTTTGTATAGTTCATGCTATTTTCTACTAGAAAGAATATTTTAAAATTTGAAGACTTCCTTTAACACTTGATTGTGAATTTTAAATACTTATTTAAATGAAAAACTAAATTTTCACTGATTTCACCAGGAGAGTGATTTCTTCCTCTGTTTTTCACATAGAATATATCTGCAGTGGCTGGAGAGAAAAATGTGGAAGATAAGCTAGAAAATCGGCAGCAATAAGGCAGCAATTAGGTGTCAATAAGATACTGCTTTAGTAGTTAAATTGCTAAATCCTATAGTTTCTGAATACTCCTCAATAATAATAAGACCTTCACCTTCCTTTAGCTCTGGCATATTTTTATTAAAACTTTAGAAAGTGCATTTCTACTAGGAAGGTTTGCGTGTGTTTCTACAGCAGAAAAAACCCAGGTGACCTCTGTTTAAAGATCAAATTGACTTACAGTTGGGAAGGGTTTAGTGTCCCAATCTCTTTTTTAATAACACCATTTCTCTTTGTTGAAATCTTATCTCTATCTGTTTGAGGTATTTTAGTGGAAATATTTATTTGAAGAGGTCAGTAAAGGCATTGTTGGGAAGGTTGTTTTAGTGGGACTCCTGGTTTAGTTAACAACCTCTCTCTTGTCTTCACACACAACTTCTGGGGGCTCATTCTGCCCTGGATAATTATTCAATGGGACACATCTGGTTCTTACAGAGTCAGCACTCCCGCCCACTTCACTGGGACTGCTGCTGCAGGATTCAGCCCCACAAGAGCTAAATAGAGAAAAGAGATGAAATTGTTTTGCTGAGGCAGAGAACAATCATTGACAAAATAAATCCACTGAAGGAAGGAATGATTACTGCAGCACTGTGTTGACCTTTGGGCAGCTACTCTAAGGTATTTTGCCAGTGCAACTGGGAGGGGCCTCAGGAAGGGCTAAGGTACATGGGACAAGCAGAGTTTCTTGGGTTTTTTGTCATTTTGTGGGGGTTTTTTTGTTTGTTTTAGTTTGGTTTTTTGCTTGGGTTGTTGTTGGTTTTTTGGTTTTGCCTTTTTTTTTTTTTTTTTTTTTTTTTTTTTTTTTTTTTTTTTTTTTAATATTTCTTACTAAGCAGGGGTTTGTCTGCTTTATTTTCTGGTTTTTGCTGGTGTGGCTTCTGTCTCATTTGGTGTCACTTGGGGCAATTTTCTACTAGGACATCTCTATCCAGACTAACAGTGATGAGAAAAGTGAGAAAAAAGAGAGTACTTTCAGATCATAGGACAGGGAATGAAAGTTTCTCTGATGTGAAAGGGAAGAGGAAAGCATTCTTAGCTTTACAGCTGAGATACTACATTTAAAGAAAAATGTCAATACAGTGCATGCTCCAGAATATCACTTCTCATTGGAAATAGTTTTGTTGAATAGAACTGAGGCCATTGAAATATAAATAGTACAAGTAAATTAAAGGTTTACACCAACACCAACCTATTCATTAAAGAAAACTGAAATTACGGGCGACAGCGGGACTTTAAGGAGTGTTTCAATAAGACTGATAATTTTGAAGATCACTCCAGAAAAAAAGAAATTAAAAAGGATTTGGAGGAAAAAATAGTTCTGATGGATAAAGTGAGCATCTGATGGTGCACACAGTCAGGGAAGAGAAAATAGAGGTTGTTGAAACTAATTAGGGATAAAGTGAAAGGAACTGCAGGTCATATGTTGAAGAAGCTCATGAGGGAAGCAAAACCATGTGAAAACTCAGAGCAGCTCATGGCACTTGCTGCGGGAGGGGGAAAGGCAAGGGGAGCAGGAAGAAAGATGAGTCTTGAGTGTGAGGAAAGTTGACAGTGGCCTAAAGCACACCAGGCAAAGCTGAAATCTAGTACTGGAGAGGGCTTTCAGAGAGAAATGGAGCTGCTGAGGGCAGCATGAGAGGGGAAGGAAGCAAATTGTAGAACAAACCAGGGGTGAGGCCAGTGGAAGGAGCCAGGGGAAATGAGATAAAATGATAAAGGGATTTGGAGAAGAGAAATATTATCTGAAAAGTCAGAAAAAGTGGGAGAGCTTTAAGGAAATAGTGTCCTTAATTTTCATCCTACAACCCTGCAGCAAGTATTATGAAGGGGACATAGCAGAAATTTTTATTCATTGGTGATCTCTGTCATAATGGCCCCTTGAAGGTTTTTGGCAGACTCCAATTTAAAATAGCTCTGAGATACACTGACATTAAAAAAAAAAAAAAAAAAAAGAGGCAGTTTAGCTTCAAGGGATCTTAAAACTGCCTTAGCTCAATGAGGAGTCTTCACCTGCAACTCAAGGTCTGGAGCTCAGCTTTGTATTTCAGTTTCTCCAAGCAGCTCCTGGTTTCATAACCTGTTAATCCAGTGATCCTCTTCCCTGAGCAGTATCACCAAGGGTAATGCTGGATGGATGGGGACAGATGGGGGTGATTTAGTGCTTTTTTGGCAAATGTGTTGATGAGAGGGCTCATTACATGGATAACTTAGTGACAGGGATGGTTATCTGACCTAAGCAGGGCTTCGCCTCGTTAGTGTAGTTCCTCCTTCTGGCCTGACAATTTATGAGCACGAATTTCAAGTCCTCTGCTATCTGTGGCTTCCTTCTTACTGCAGGTTCATAGGACAGGCTGTTTTCAGAAGCTCCCAGAAATGTAAAATTCCCATAAGAGAGTTAGATAAAAGACCTATTTCTCATAGTGATGCCTATTAGGAGGTTTCACACACCTCAGCGAGGAGGAAGGGAACCAAAGGTCGCAGGTGAATTATATCTGGAGCTCAGCTGAAAGCAGCTGTCAGCATTGTCCAGGTTTCAGCACAGACTACTGTGTGCTTCTCTGTGGCCGGGTGGCAACCAGTGATGTGGGCCTAGATGGCACTTTGGATATGAAAAGAAAATCTGTAATTAAAGTAATATCAAAAATCTGACTCAGAGAGCCTGTACAGGTAACTTTTACTTACCCTGGTGAATAATTCAGGGGGATTGTGCATGTGAGTCAACTAATGCTTTATGCAAGCTGATGAATTAAAAGGACAGAGAAGTAGAGCTGGAGGTCCTTGCTGGTGTAAATCACATAGCTGAACTCAGTGCACGTTGCACCTGGTTGCAAAACTGACAACACTTCTGAAGAACACAAGAGATGTAAACATTAAACAAAAGAAAAAACTCATCTTTGTGGTTATGGCATGTCCCTCCCTGGCAGTGTATGGACAGAAAAGAGAACTGAAAAAGCAATTATTTATGAATTATAGTTATGGTGGATGTTTCTTTTTCTGATAATTCCTTCATGAATTTTCTGTGGAAGAGGCCACAGTTTCTCAACTCTTACTTACTTTAAATTACTTGTCAAATTCTTCCTGCAAATACTTCACATTTAACTCATGTGCAAGGGGCATTGTGGAAGAATTCTGAGCAGATGTGTGGGTGTTTTAGGGTCTGTGAATTGTTTTCTTTTCTTCTCTCCCATTGACTTTACAGAGATTAGGTCACCAGCATGAATGATGGATGCACATCAAAAAAATTACCCTTTAATAGCCATGAGCTACGCTTGCTTTTTTGATTTTGTAGAAACAGATCTGGTTCCAGCTGGGAAATGTCAGGTTCTGAAAGGCAACATTTTTTTCCAAGAGAAGTGGGGTCTGGAGGCTCTTGTCCCAGCTGAGTTCAGTGAAATGTTAATGAAGCAAGGAGGGACAGAGAAATATTCTTGTCTCTCAAAGAAGGTGTTTCTCCATAACCAGCTTTTAATGCTGGAACCTTCTTCACTGCAGTCAGCGAGATCAATAGTCAATTCAAAGGTGCAGAAAATAAATGTGTCATTGCTAATTTGCAATCACACTTTAATATTTGAAACTGAGCCACTTCAGACAGTCTGGAGCTTGTTTTCTCCCATTGAAGTTACAGGTAAATCAAGCAGCCAACGTGGATTTTGTACATGCTCCCAAACTAGGAGCATCTTTAAAAACCTGCGTGCAGCTTGTTTACTGCACTCATAGGAGATCAGAACCTGCCCTTTCAACAGAGACAGCTAAATCAAGAGGGTATAATAAAAGAACTGAAGGCTTCTTTAAGCCAAAAGAAGATAGTTTAAAACTTATCAGCCCTTCTCCCACATGGCAATTGCTGTGTCTTGCAATAACATTTACAGTTCTGTCTGTCTAGTTGTGTCAGCAGGGAAAACACCACTCGAGCAGGCGCTGGAACGTGTTCTGATGTTGACCAGGAATAGAAACACAGACACTGGTGCCTCTGGAAAGTGATGACCCAGATATTTTTCCACTGTGAAATTATCAATCAAACGTATACATGCAGGACTTGTAACACCTTGATATGAATTCTTACGGCATTTACCGTCACAAGTTGGGTTGATGTCATGACACAAATGATGCATTTACCATACCAGACTTTAAAAGGTTAAGATTAATGAACTATTCCAAAATAGAACTTTTATACGTGCTGTTTATACACAAGGAGTATTAAAAAGAAAAAAAGAAAAAAAAATGGGCTGCCAAAACCCAATGACATGCAGAATATTGAAATAAATAGCTGATGATTCAAAAAATGCTGAGAGGAGCTTATTTCAAGCACAGCAACATTGTGTGTTTACATCATTTCTTGGGGCTGTGTCACACTGGTTACCAATGTTACAGTCCCAACTCCAGTGTGTGTAGAACATCAAGGGCAGTTGTTCTACCATGGTGAGAGGATATTAATTGAGAACACAAAGTTGTGTATATTTAATTGTGAAAAAAACAGTGTGTTCACCCACCTGAGTGGTTGTTACTTCCTGAATGTCTGTCTCCAGCAGGCCTCATTCCCAAGGTGCCTGATACATCCTGGCACTGGGAAATAGCTCTAAAATTAATATTAAGTAATTCAATTAAGAAAAAAACCCTCCATAACATATTAAGTCATCAAAATCTCCATAATGCAAAACATGAAAACTTCAACATTTATATAAATCTTCCACTCAAAAGTCTCAAAGTTTCTCAGTCTGAACATCCTTTGTGTTTTCAGTTGCTATAAATGCTAAAGGATTTTTTCTACATATTGCAACAGATACTTAAAAATCACTGCTTTTTACACATTCTCTGATGTGTATGTATTTTTATTCTCCTTCCAACACCAAAATTCCTCTACTTTGAAGGTTAATGGTTGCTGCTACTGAAAAATATTCAGTATGATCTTGGAACAGCTTGTCACAGGACGTGAGCTAGAAACCCCCAGTTGGTGAAATAAGGATATAGTTGGGTGATATAGAGTTACATAAGCAGGAATTCTCCAAGGACATTTTGATGAGGTGCTCTATTTCTGTGAAAAGCTGCACAAGATTATTAATGATCACAAGTGGTCAGAATGTTTTGCATGGTCAGAAATGGGATAAAAATAACACACCATTTTTATTTTAACAGCATGCTAGTATAGAAACACGCTTTGTGTTATAGTCCCATCCTTGCTGTAATAGATCACCAGTCTATTGATCTATTGATTCTTGTACGAACAAGTGAATTGCAATGTCCAGGGAACTGAGTGTCCATTGCTCTGAGCTTGAGAAGCACTCTATGATGCTCTTGAATATACTTAAAAGTAATAACAGATTTCTGAGGAGAAGCAACTGCAGTTCTCTGTAGAGACTGAAGGGTGTATGAAAATCAGAATCCCCCCAGAACAATGAGTGAAAACCAGAAATGGGAATCACATTCTTGTTGATGTGGTATTTTCCTAATCACATGCTCTTAATGAAAATTGTGTGGTAGGGTCACTGAAAATCAGGTTAACCATATGGCGAGCACAGTGCCTGCTTCGTAATGTGTGGGTTTGCTGAGGATTAGAAATCTATTAGAAAGCGGATTTGGAATTCCATTGAAGAAAGTAATGAACTGCATTTTGGTGGAGGGAAAGTAATCTCAGATAAGCAGAGAGTACAGTCAGTTTGACAGTGTGTTGAAGAGGTTCAAGAGGTGAAGTAAAAGTCACGCAAAACCACTGAGGAGATACACTGAGGTGAAGTTCTTTTATTTATTTATTGTGCTGTAGGTTTCTTGAGGAGGAGTTGTGTAGATGAAGTGCATGCAAGAGCAGGTCTATTAAAAGCAGCTCTCAAAATACTGAACACATGGGGCTAAAGAAGCACTTAGCTGAGAAGCAGATAAAAATTTCAAAAATCATTCAAATAAAAAATTAGACGCTAGTGAATTATGTTGTTTCTAAATGCACAGTGAGCTATTGGTAGATCAAAATTATATGTGAAATGAGTCTACAGGATACACAGAATCTCTAAAATTAGATAAGGAGTTATTTTATATCTTAAAAATCTGAAAGGAGACCAAGAGGCTATCAGTAATTTTCATTTTGCAAACCAGAATCCAAACTCCAAAACCCTAGAAAGAATTTCTGTACAGTGATAGGATGAATTGTAAACAAACTAGTGGTTCTGATTGGATTTTCTAATTTATTTGAATATGGTACCTCTGTTCCCAGTGAAACTGCATAAATATGTTTTTTTCAAAAGAAAAAGTGGTACCACAGAAATCAGTATGCAAACAGTATACTGCTTCAATATCATTGCCAGGCTTCCTTGGATTCCAGACTTGACATGTCATAAGAATTTATTTTCTCTGCATAGTGTGTATATTGGGCCTAAATTAGCTGTCAGCACAGGTAGATGCTTCATGAGTAGTGAATTTTTACATTTTGTTTCTCTGTGCTATGGGAAGCATTAAACTCTAAAATGTGATGAGGTGTAGTTTGCTTTCCCCCTCTGCCCAACTGTCAGCAGATAAAAAAGTGAGCCATTTCTGGGTATGTCTTTGTTCCTACACTTTCAGAGTTCATATTGCTTACAGAACACTGACAAAGTTAAAATATTTGGAGACATTATCTGCACCTCACAAGATGCTCTTCTATCAGTAGACCTATAAAGAGAGGCTCTGCAGAGAGCAGGGGGATATCAGACTTCAGTCTGTACCTCAGACAGTTCTTAGCTCACAAACTGTCTGACCTGGGGTCTTGGGGTCAATGTTTGGCTCTGATTTCTGTGTCACCTCACACAAATCATTTAATCATTGCACAAGCCTGTTCTGCACTAATAGAATTCATCTGCAGAGTGGAATTTATCCACCCTGGAGGACACATGGTAGGAAAGTATTTATTCTCAAGACACTGAGATCAGCCACCCACAGGCCGCCTTGCTTGATCTTTTTCCCCATCATTTCTTACAGGCAATTGCAGACAATTTTTCATCCACTCTCGGGTTTTTCTTCTGGTTTGGGATAGATTTGTTTTTTCTTTTGGAGGCTGTGTGTGGATCTGGTTTGCTGCTTGTTCTTTTTAACTCGTACATTGATGCATTATTTTCATTTCACGCCCTTTTGCCATTATTTCCTTGAATATGTTTTTTAATTGCATGGTCTGCCCAACTAAGCTGCAGGTTAGAACCAATTTTGGTGCTCACCATGCAGCGCTTTTGTCCATACACCACAGAGTTACAATGAATTCTGTTTCTCCATGCTTGTCTCCTCCTGCTGCAAAATACTTTCTGTCGTATTTCCATTCTTCATGATAAATGTTTTCCTCTTCCAGCTGAAATTCCATGCTTACAATCCCAGTCACATTTTCCCCAGCTTGCATCCTGTTTCAAAACCTTCCACACCTTTGTTCTGGACTTCTCTGTACAAGTTTCAGCAATATATTCCAGTGAAAACTGTGCATACCTTCCCCCCTGAAAAGATCATTTGAGCTTTCCATCCCCTCCCAGATTGCTTTGCAGTCTTTGTAATGATTCTTCTCCCCTGATCCAAGTGCAAGTTCCAGAGTCATGCTCCTTCTGTAATCATCTCCATCTGCCTCAGTGCCATCCTGTTTTGTCTTCAGTTTGTATCTATGTTTTCCCTCCTTTCTCCTATGATGTTCCAGCTTTTCTCTTCACAGTACAGTCATGCTTCAGTCATTTCTACTACAAATTTCATATGCACCCTTAGCTTCAATGTGCCTTTATGTGTTCTCCTTTGCCTTTCTCCTTTTCATTTATGTGTAACTTAAGATGCAGTTTAGAACTTTGAAGGTTTACTTTTCAGTTATATCCTTACTTTTCTTCCCTTCTGCTTCACCAGACACATCCCACTGAGGTCACTAAAACCTTTTCTCTCAGAAATGGCCAGGACTGTTATTCAGGGCTTATTCTTGACTCATCAATAAAGTTCATATCAACTATCAAACATATCAAACCTTTCTCAAAATGGCCCTTGTTCTTGAGCAATGATTCCAATAAATAACTGCAAATTGTCATGTTTATTATCTTATCATACTTCAAATATTCTCTAAAATTCTTGTCAATGAAGGCATCCAATTCCTCTCTGCCATTCTGACCAACACTGTTTCAGTTTTCCACATGTAGATCCATGTTAACTCTTAATGTTACTCGTATTGCTCTTGTGAGAGTACCTGTCTTTTACTCTGGATCTGTGCATGTTGTAACTCAGTCAGGTCTTGCTCCATAATTGCAGCTCTAAGTTCCACAGCAATTGTAATAGCATTAATAGTAGGCAGAATCCTATTGACATTCAGCACTGTAATCAGCACCTTCAAAAATGCTTATAAATAGTACAGAGAATGTATTGGCAGGAAGGTCAGATGATTCCTAGGTTGCTTAAATAACAGAAAACAAAATTAAATTCCTCTTAATGAGCATGGCTTGAGACTGATTTTCATGGATTAAAACAGATTAACCCACTAAACATAGCTTCAGATCCTGATTCAGTTTTTTATTTTCCCAAAGCTAAAAGACGTTTAAGTTCTTCTTCTATTGATTCAGTATTTTTTTTTCTTTTTTTTTTTCTTTTTTTTTTTTTTGGTGTGTGTGTTTTCTCTGTGTGTGTGTTTTAGGACAAAAAAAAAAAAACAAACAAAAAAAAACCAAAACAAATAAAACCCAAAACCAAGGATACAAGTGAAAAATTTGCCAAAGAAGGGTTATAGGACAGGTTGCAGCCACCTGTTCTGAGTGTTCACTGAGGATAATCAGATGTGGTGAGCTGACTAATAGAGATGTGGGCTGAACTGATGAAAAAGGAGAAGTCTTTCAGAGGAGGATTCCCAAGAGACAAGGATGGAAATGTGGTTTTCTCTGGTGTGTGGCCTAAGATTTTATTGTGAATATTGGATTATTACAAGCTGTTATTTATGTATGGCAAAGGAGCAACCAAGACCTTCCTTACACTTACATTTTTCTGTTGTCCTGTAAAGGCAATAATGTTTGGATGTTTCTCAAAAGATATTTAAGCCTTGCATGTATTTGCAGCATCCTTTTCTGCCTTGCTTTGAAGGGCTTTACTCTTCAACTAGGTCATCATCACATCATTAAGGAAAAGGGCTCTTTCTGTCAGGCCTGGTAAAACATTTACCAAAACAGTGTTCTCTGACTATATTACACATTCAGCTTCTCATCTTAGCCTTGCTGACTACAAATTGGCCTTGGACACTCTCTTTCTTATGCAGACATCTCCAGTTCTTTTTAGTGGTTGTCTTGTCAACAAAAACTCTTCATTTTCCAGCTCTCAACTACTTTGCACTTCTCAACTAGGCAGTCTTACAGACTATCTTAACACGAGTGTCAAAATAATCATCTCTTTATCAAACTCCTAATTTGCAAATCCCTGACTCAATATATGTGTTTTCAAAGACCTTTAAAGATCATTGAGTCCAGGTGTTAACACCGTCAAGTCCACCAATAACTGTGTCCTTAAATGCCAAATCTGCATGTCTTCTAAATGCTTCCAGTGTTGGTGACTCCCCCACTTCCCTGGGCAGCCTGTTCCAGTGCTTTACAATGTTTCTGTGAAGAAATTCTTTTCTAATACCTGATCTAAATCCCCACTAGAAAAACTTGAGGCCATTTCCTCCTGTCCAGTTCTTGTTACTTGGGAGAAGGGACCAATCCCCATCTGGCTGCACCCTCCTTTCAGGGAGATGTAGAGAGTGATAATGTTCTCCCTGAGCCTTCTTTTCTCCAGGCTAAACATCCCCGGCTCCCTCAGCTGCTCCTCATCAGACCTGTGCTCCAGACCCTTCCCCAGCTCTGTTACTCTTCTCTGGACATGTTCCAGCCTCTCAATGTCCTTCCTGCAGTCAGGAGCATAAAACTGAACACAGGACTGAGGTGTGACCTCAGCAGTGCCCAGCACAGGGGACAATCCCTGCCCTGGTCCTGCTGCCACACCAGTGCTGACCCAGGCCAGGTGCCATTGGTCCTCTTTGCCACCTGGGCACAGCTGCCTCATGTTCAGCTGCTGTCACTGGCACCTCCTGGTCCTTTTTCACCAAAAATCTTTCCAGCTACACTGTCCCCAGCCTGTAGCACTGCCTGGGGTTGTTGTGACCCAGGTGCAAGGCCAGGCACTTGGCCTTGTTGAACTTCAGACCATTGGCCTCAGCCCATGGATCCAGCCTGTCCAGCACCTCTGTAGTGCCTTGTTGCATTCCAGCAGATCAACACTCCTGCCTAAATTTGTATCATCTGCAAACAGACTGAGAATGCACTTGATCCCACCGTTCAGATCATCACTAAAGATATTAAATAGAATTGGCCCAAATACTGAGCTCTGAGGAACACCTCTAGTGACTGGCCACCAGCTGATTAAACTCCACTCATCACCACTCTCTGGGTCTAGCCAGTCAACTATTTTTTTTTTTTATTCAGGAATTTAATCTCCTGTGTCTCCCTATTACCATCTATTTGTATTTTCAGTCTATATTTTTGCTTTCCAAGGTACAGTAGAACATGGTTTATTTTTAACATGACTGAAGTGTTTACATGGTAGTTTCCAGCTTTCTTCTTTATGGCTATTGCAGTGTATTGATTATCAGAATATAATGGTGGATGGAGTTTTGGGAAATTAAAAATTTCTTTGTAGTGTCTGATATCAATGCTACTGTAAGTTTAGAGGATTGTCCATGCAAAAAGGGAAAATCAAAGAGAAATTTTGCCTTGAAAGGTTTCCACTGTCCAATCACCCAAGACTTATTTTCAAGTAAACAAAATTCCCTTCCTGGTTTTTTTTTTTTTTTGTTTTTGGTTGGTTTTTTTTTGTTGTTGTTGTTGTTTTGGTTTTTTTTAAATTTTTTGTTGTTGTTGTTGTTGTTTTTTAATTTATGTGGGAATCAGGCAGGAATTCAAAGAACTTGAAGTTAACCTTTCCTAGGGGGCTGAAGTACCCTTCCTAACCTTTCACATCCATCTGGTTTTGCTTTTAGGAGGACAGCAGGCAGAAATCATCTTTTATTGTAGGAAAGGTCTGACACATTTGTATCCTTCCAGGTGCATTCCTCTGCTGGCCTGCAGTTCACACGCACTCTTTCTTCCCTCAGTATAGGGAAGTTGTAGCTTTCAGGATGCTTCACTGCCAGCCAGACCCTTCTGGTTAAGACTTGTCTTTATCCATGCATCTTTCAAAAATACAGGATTAGGGATAAATGGCACAAAAATAATCACAATCACTAAGGAGTCACCAAAAGTCCCCTTGAATTTCTGTAAAGCCTTCCTTTTCTACAGAGAAGGCTGTGACTCAAGGGTTGTATTATTTCTTGGTGTGGAATTTTCTGTAAATCCAGAAAATTTCTGGAAATTTTGTGGAAATCTGTAAGGTCATGTAATCACAAGGTGGTGCAAATGTGAAAACTTGACAGGAGGAAGGATGCTATTTCTGTGCATAGCATCTTGCCACTGAGAATGGACTGTCTTGGAATTTTACACTTCTTCATACACTGAAAATGGGCTTCAGTCCCTAATATCCATTGTTGGGTCTCCATCTCTAATGATCAGTTTCTTCAGGCAATATTTATTTGAGTTGTGCAGTAATTTTGTGATCAAGATATAAATTTATTACAGATTGGATTATGACTGACAAACTCTTTTCACCTATGAACTAAACTGAATATGATCTCCACTATTCTCAGGTAGGAATCTGATGTATAAAATTGTTTTCAACTCATTGCCAGGGGATTTAGAGTGCACGTTTTTAGTGGTTTAATCTGGGATTTAAACCTGAAACCAGTTAGTAGAAGAGTTGGCCAAAACCAAGATGGACAGATAAGGCATAATTTTTTTCCAAAGTAGGATTGCCTCACAGAAAGTTGGTTACCAGAATAGTGCTTTTGGTGGGGAAGGCAAAATCCCTAATTTTATTTTAGCATTGAAATACATGGATGTAATACTTCTCAGAAATATGTCGATATGTTATGTTCTTAGTTATACACTGAAAGTACAAAAGCTAAAATAAATATTACAATGTTCACAACGTGGTTTTTTTGTATGTTTTTGCTAGTGTTGATAGATATAACACAGTTTTAAAAGATTCTTTCTGTGGAATGGAATACAGACTACTCTAATGGCAGATGTTGGTCAACACATTGTTTTTTAAAATAAATCCCTAAAAATTTACCTCTGTCAGAAGCAAAGAGAATGGCTTTCTCAGACATTTTAATATGCTGAAATAAGGCAAAGCAAAAATTACATTTATGCTGTACAGTTAATAACTGTTAATAATCATCAAAATTCTCTCTTTCTTAACAGAAATTAAGGACTTTCTAGCTTTAAGGCTAGAACAAAGGGTGAACAAAGACCTTTGCAGAACATTTTCCTGCTGTTCTGTAGGTTTATTTTCTTAATAAATATTCTCATTGATCACTGTTTGCTTTACATTTTTTCACTTCATATATAAAATTGACACATATTTGAATACTTAGCATTATATGGTCAGTGGATCTATTCATTTAATAGGTCAAATAATCATTATTTTTCACTAGGATGCTGGAGTTTAATTCATTTAACATTTTAATCTTCCATCAGTTTTTCCTCTAAGAGGATTTCAGTGCATATACAGGATTTGTATAAATCTGTGGAGTAAATTTACTCTTTTAACAGTTTTATTCTTTCATCAGAAATTCATTTAAATGGATTCTACCATATATCACATTCACTGCCAGTGTGGCTTTAGGTCAGGCTGTAATTGATGCAAAAGCAATGAGGTATTAAAAGAGAAAGGAAATATCTGAAATTGGAAAGGGTTCAAAAAGTGTGCCATTGTAAGGCCATGACATTCCTCGGATATGATAGGGGCAGGGGATGGACCACTTATAAACCATTTTTGTCCAAAGCCTGGTATAGTTGCTAATTTCAGGTTCTTCTAAAGTCAGAATCTGTGCTAAGAAGGCCAAGTTTGAAGGGGCACATCAACACAAGAGTCCCATATCAGGGTGTAAATATGGTCCACTTTATTTGAGACAAGTCTAGACATATCAAACCAGGAAAATTTGGGGGAAATGCTTCCTTCTCCTTCAGTTTGTTCATGCAAATAATTTGGCATATTCAGGATTTCGGGGTGTTACTTGTTTTTTTGGGATGTTTGCTTGTTTGGGGTGGTGTTTGGTTTGTTTGTTAATGTAGGCTGCTCTGTTGGTATGGGATGCACAGAGCAGTAAGTGGAATATGTTCCTTTTCCCAAATTCTGAGGTAGATTTGTAATGGCCAAGCTTAGCAGAAAAGAAAGAAGGTAAAACTGGTAGGGGTTTTCATGTACACAGGCATGAACAGAGAAGAGAGGATTTATGGGGAAAAGGAGAATGGTGTAGATAGTGTAAATATGCTAAGGTTTCCTACATATAGGAAAAAAAAAGTAGCAAAAAAATCAATTTCTAAATTTCCACCAGTCACCTACTACCATTTAATACATGCAGCATAAGGACAGACTTTAAAAAATATTAATCAAAGTTAATTAATGACTTAGCAAAGTTGTCACTCTGCAAGAGCTACAGGATGTGGGTTGATACTTCTGTCCAGACCCAGCCCCACAGCCATCTGTTGGTGACCTTGCTGATAAAACCTTCCTGGCTGTGTGTGTGTGTAAGTCAAAGACAGTCCAAAATGCACCTGGCTGTGTGACACCTCCACTGGAATGAGCTGCAGGAGCTGATGGAACTCTTCAGGATATGGGGGTAGCCTATGGACCTCTGATAGTGCTGGTGCACTCAAACAGCCAACTTGCATCACCCTGAAGTAGACAGAAGAAAAAGTTTAAAGCTGACAGTAGACAGGAAAATTTGCAAAATGGCTGAGGAAAATTCAAAAATTCTGAGGAATACACTGGGGGGATAGAATCTGTGATATTTATGTGTGTGTGAGAAAGACTACGTATCTTTATTCAATTAAATAATATCAGTAACATTAATGGAAAAATATTGCCAAGAAAATAAATTACAGTAACATCACTGTTTTTTAAAGGAAAAACATAAACCTGGATGATTTCTTTTAAGTGTATGACACATACAGTATATCTTAGTCAATTTGAAAATTGTTCTTTTGCTAGAATTGCCAATAGCTGGAAGGAAGTTTGGAAAATAAGCAGCATTTCAGCACTGATGAGGAATGGTTGATTAGATCAATGAAGAGAGATATAATGAAGGGTCTGTTGAACACGTACCGTGCTTCTGATTTTGATTCAGCAAATAACAAGCTATAAAAATCAATGATTTACATGTAAAACTAAAATGCCATCTCAGAAATTACAATAGTTGCCCATAATTTTCTTAGTTTTCACAGAGACCTTTTAGATGGTATCGTGCAATTATTTCTTTTGTAATAACTTTTTCATTTCAAACATATATTGGGGACCTAGGCTATGGCTGAGAACACAACTCATTTAGGCTTATGGTTACAAGTACAGTAAAGATAAGTTTTAGTATTAGGAGAGGCACAATGCCTAAATCTCCAGCAGTAGTGGGGCTGCAAAAGGGTTGGCAGAAGGAGCAATATCCTGCACAACATTTTCTCTGCTGACAGTTTTTTTCATCTGGGTGATGGCTTTTGAGTGTGGGGCAAGTCTCAGCCCATCCTGGTGGTTGAGGTTAAGGTTAGGAGAGAGACAGTTTGCACTTTCTTCACTCACCCTGATGATGGGTTTTTCATTTTCCTCTCTGTGAGATCTCTGTATTTATAGGATATCCTTCCATCACACTTGAAGTTGCACCCTTAGAATGATGTGATGGCTTTGTATGCTGGGGATCTGGTGCCTTCAACTTGCTGCAGTCAATTTACTTTTGACAACTAAGAAATTTGATTTTTATAATGAGGTGTAAATCACAGGAAAGGGTTGTCTGTAATGGACTTAGTAGAGTTAGGAGCAGGAGAGCAGCAGTTCATATCAAGAGGATTTTAAAATAGCTGCACAGTAAAGGACATAATCTTAGGGGAGAAGGAGAATTTGAAGAAATTTGGGACAGCCAGGCAATAGTTACACAGCTTGGAGGTTCAAAATCTGTTGTTGACTTGTTATGGTCCATTGTGGCTCTGCTGTGGTACTTGGTTTGATATATAAGAATACCAGCACCCAGGAGAATGGCTGAGAACAGAAAGATGGGGTGAAGTGCAGCGTGCCCAAAACAGCTGCAGTGTCTCACTGCTCAGTACACCGAGCTGCATGTTTGTTAAATTAAATTATACCTTTAAATTAATTCAATTGAATGTGAGACGAATGAATTATAGATCGTTCTTGGTGAGGCTATAAATATGGCTTGATAGAACCCAGCACCACAAATAGGAAAAGCCTACAATAATGTATTTGCATGTTTACATATCACTCCCCTGTGGTGGATTAGCAAGCAGAAAGAAGCCTAAAACCACAGGGGGAAGGTTTAAATAGGATGATGCTGACATTAGTGAATGATTAACCATAATTTCACAAAGGTGGAGGGTAAGCTGTTCATTTTGCAGAATCTCACAAATGTGTTTTGAACGATTAACTAAATTTGCTTGGCAAAAGTTTAATTAAGGCTGCCACTGATTAACAGCAATTATTTAACCCAGTGTATAGGCTGGCTACTCACACTGTGTGGAGAGCACAGCAGTAATGATAGGAAGGTGTTCAGAGGTTCTTGGGACTGTCTGTGCTAGCTACACCACCTCCAAGGGGCAGAGGGAATCAGACAACATTCCACAGCTCTCCTGAAAGGTAGCCCCTGGCAGAGTCTCCCTAATGGAGCACACAGGCATGGACAGCGTCCCTGCACAGCCGGCTCTGTGCACCAGGGAACAGGGTCAGAGCCCTGAAATGATGGGTGCTGCTCTCAACACTCTTGCCATTTCTACAAAGCTGCAAAACCAGACTGGGCCTTGTGTCTGCAAGGAAACACAGTGCAGGGAATGAATGGAGCTATCTTGTGTTCTCCTTTGCTCCTTCTTCCTCCAACAGCCCCACCCTCCCCTGCCTTCTTGTGGCTCTTCTTCTTTGTGAGAATGAATGTAATCTGTCCTTGGCTGGTTACATTAATATTTTCAAATGCTGCTTACAGTCTTTTATGGGTAATACTATTTTGGCAGAGTTAAATACACTTATGAGAACAAATGGTGTCTGTTTCACATTTTTGGTTTTTTTTTTTTTTGTTTCACATTTTTGGTTTTTTTTTTTTTCAGAAGGGGAAAAAAAAGCGCCCTAGTGCTCTTAATAATAACTTATGACTAAGCTGATTAGGAAATAAGTATTTCCTTGAAAGCATTTTGAGAGGAAACACAAATATTCTTATAAAAAACCACAAATTTGTTTCACAGGTTTATCACAACCTTCTTACTTGTCTCTTTACTCAATTGTTAAACATTCTCTCAGCTTTTCATGACAAAGATCCTGGTTTCACAATGAGGTTCTGGTTGTCTGTATCTCAAGCCCCTGTGAAGAGGTGTTGAATGTCAGATAATGGCAGACCAGGTGAATCTGATGGCTGCTGGATACAGCTCTACCTCCTAAACAGCTCCATGCATGTTACTATAGAATTAGGAAATATGGTACACTTGGATGGTGGACACAGCTACATATAAGTTAAACACTGTTTATTATTAGTGTTCTTTATAATTAAGAAGACCCGTGCAATCTAGGCAGGATTTCAATGTCTTCCCAAGACTTGACAAAGACATATATCCTTCTGTCCCTGAAATGTCTGCTGCTTTTATGCCTAAATCATGCAGTTTACTCGTGCTCCATCCATTTGTTCCACAACTTACTGTGAGTGCTTCTTATTTTGGAGACACTGAGTATTTAATTTATATCTCTCCTACATTGTGATGTTTGCAGAGTCACTGTGTTATTCAAGCAGTAATTTCACACGTTTTCAGAAGTTCCAGCATTACCTTATTAGCAGTTTATAGGAATGCTCAGTTCCAAAATAACTCAGTTACCTCGTTTACAATGATTTTCAAACTCACACACAAATTTACTAAAAGGTGAACTCATGTCACTGTTCCATTAAGAAAGCCATATGTCTTGCTCTATATTTGCACCTAAGACCTAAACTTAATGTCTACTATACCAAGTACGTATTTCTATTTTTCTATCAGTTAACTATAAAAACTAGCTAAATTTTAGCCTGCTTGCTTTCTGTTTGTATACCTCAAAATCATTACTTCCTACAGCAGTAAAATAAACAATATATAGTCATGAAGTATCATAGCCACAAAAAGTTTTTAAAAACCCCCAAAAACTGGAAATCATGAATTATCTTTGGATCAGGTTAGTGTGTTCTTATCAATCTACTTCTGTGCTTTGTTTTTCCTTCGAATAGTCATAAATAATTAACTTATCTCCTTCTATCAGTGTCTAAAACAAAGGACTAATGATGTCAGGGCAGCTTGCTTTGACGTTTATGAAATATGCTATGATCTACCTGTAACTGATTGTAAGGGTAGCTGGAAGAGCATATTTTTAGATTGCTTCATTTTCTTTTATCAGAAAATCTGTCAGCCTTAGCTGGAAGGCTTAAGCTGTTCCCCTACTTCAAGGAGGCCTCTACGTGTCATGCCCTTGGGAAGCATCTGTTGTTTAATTTTGTGAACCGATGTTCAGGTTAAACTGCAGAGGATTAGCCAGCTCCTCCTCCTTTGTCGTTGCACCTGCTGTTCCCCAGAGTCTCCGGGGCACGGAGGGGGGCGAATGCTGTCCCGGGGGCTCAGGAGTGTGCGGGAAGCAGAGCCTGGGGATCAGGGCTGTGGAGGAAGCAGAGCCTGGGGCTCAGGAGTGTGCAGGAAGCAGAGTCTGGGGGCTGCTGTCAGGGCTCCCAAGGAAAGCGTGGGGAGCGAGGAGTGGAGACAAGCAGGGAGGAGGGTGTTGCCAACCAGTTGTCTATTCCTCGACCTTCTCAGGCTCAAGGTAACCCATTCTCTTGCCTCTTGAGGCATCAGCTTTGAAGTGAGCTGTCCTTCCCTCCCGGAGGCAGGGTTTAGACCCTGTCCCTACTTCTCCTACATGATCCCTTGGATTACTGTCTTTGTTGATAAAATCACACCAGGTACCCAAAGGGGCAGAGTTAAGACCACATGTATTCAGGTATTCAGGTATTATCATTTTTTCAAGGGCTTTCTGAAACTTCCATCTTTACAGTAGCATAACTGTGCCACTTCACTATTATTTCAACAATATGCAATTACAGTTTAGCCACAATGGGTAGTTTTCCAACATTACCAAGCTGCTTTTGACTTCATGTGTCACTTCTCCCACTGATGAGCACAAATCCAGGTTTGCCCACTCAGGTGCTCTTTGCTCCCCACCCACCCCAGCCCACACTGGAGGAGCAGATGTGTGTGGGTCGGGTGATGGAGATGGGCCCCCGTTCCTCTGCAATCCCGGCAGCTGGCATATTTTCTAATGAAAATAGAACAAAAAGAGGAATTTCTTCCAGGCATTTGCAGGGGGAAGCGGCTCTGTTTCAATGTCAGCAGGATAGTCTCTGCAGAGCTGGATCACCTGCCCCCACAGGAAAATCCACGTCCCCTTTTCTCCACCTGAAATTAGGAGATTAAACTCAGGGCTGACAACTTTTAGTTTTCGAAGCAATTGACAGGTTTTAGAGAAAGTGCTGGATTGCCATAGTCCGGTTGTAAGGTGACAGATGTTTGTTTAGCTGGGCTTAGGTTACCAGATGGGATGGCCTCTATTCTTCAGGTTAGTCCCAGGACATAGGATAGGTAGCAAAATGATGTTTTGAAATTCAAAGTAACAAAGGATTACAGAGAAACCCTTTCTCTTGTCAGAGTGTTTTGATGATTTGTGGATGGCTGCTTTAAATGCTGCACTGTGGCTGCAGATTCTTCAAAATATTTGCTGCTTCCTCAAAGTATAATCTCAATTTTTTGAAGGTTTAACATGAGCCAGCTGTTCTACTACCATATGGTGACCTGGGCAAGACACTGTACTGACTTGGATTTTTTCAGTTTTACTAAATGTGGGGTTTTATGTGGATACAGAAAAATACAAGATAGAGAAGTTTATAAAATATCTCATTGCATTCACTTCTACTCTTGGAGCAGCTGCTTATGCTTATCTTCTGAACTGAGTCAGTCAATTTACTCCAATAGATACTAAATCAGTCTCTTTATCCTTAATGATTAGACAGCAGCAAAAGGCACATCTGATAAAACTGGAGAAATCCAACACAAAACTTTAACTTTCCTCACAGAGAAAGAAATGAGCCCTAACTGTGACTGAGCAGGTTAATGGCAAAACTGTACCAAGTAAAATCATTCTGCAAAATGAAATCAGGATTAAAGACATTAGACACAGGCAATAACACGTTTAAGGTACAATAAACAGTGCCTCGAGCCATATTTGTCAGCTACTATTCCTGTCTTATAATTAACAGCAGATTACAATTGAGTTAAATCTTAACACTTCACATTGCAGATTTTCTGTAAACAAAGTAATTTGTTTGGCTGAATTCTGTACTCCAAGTAACCTTTATAAAAGTTTTGCTTCACTGAAAACTACTACCCATTTCTTGAATTCAACAATTTTATCTGACCTGGCTTCTTTAAACATTTTACTTTTTCTTACAAAGATTAAAAAATACACTGTGGAGTAAAATTATCTCAGCTTTGAAAATATGAAATTGCATCTGAAGCAGTGCTTCAGTATGTAGTAATTTACTGTGGTAGCTCTAAAGCACAGATGGGAGAGTATAGAAAGAGGATTAAGCTGCTTTCCATATCCTAAACTTTATCAGGGATAACACAGAAAACTGTGTCATTCATTACTGCCTGGGGAGTTCTTAAGTGTTAACAATTTATCCAGCTGATACAGTAGAAAAGCTAGGAAGTTTTTTTTTCATTAGCAATAACAGACTGCAACTAAAATGAAAGTCAAAGTTGCATTCCAAGAGTTTTGTTCACCTGCCAAACAGAGGAAATTAATTGCTTCACCTTACATCTAAGCCAAAGTCTAAGTGCACGGACTCAAGAAAAGCACTGCTGAAAAATTTGTTAGCTGGAGACTTTATTTCTGAAAAGGCTATTTTTGCTACATTAAAAATGAAGAATAATGAGACACTGGCTTTGATACTTAATGCCATGCAAGGTTTATGTTTATACACCATGCTTCACATCACATAACTGAAATGGTTTAGGATTTAGTTCAGAACCCATTAAAATCAGAAGGAATACCCTCATTAACATTTAGCAGCCTTTGGATCAGACCTACCCAAAGATTCAGCTGATAATACCAATACATGCAAGAGATTACAACCAAAGTCTTGTTATCCCTCGTAATTAAATCTCCCTCATGTTTGTTTTCACTTGGATGCTTTGGCAATTTTTCTAGACACTTCGGTTTAATCTATGCACTTGGATTTAGCAGAATTTTATGACCGGAGTAGCTTTTCAATGATTTTTGAGTTTCTACAAATCCAATGTAATGCTCAAGTGGCAAGTGTACTATAGTTTTTCTATAAAGATGCCATTGCAGAATAGTTCTTCATTTTGTAAATAGAAGTCCATTAATATGACATGTATTTTAATAATAAAAAAACCCCTTTGTACTTGCAGGTTTCCTAGATATCACCAACCAGTTTATGGAACCCAGTGTGTGTTTATATACATTTATATGCACATGCCTCGAGAGTACGCATTAAATCCTGAAAGTGGTAAGTTTATTTAAAAAATTTCTTTTACATCTTTCTGTTAAATTCAGTAGGATTTCTGCATGAAAGCCTGGACTGCTCAGACAGCTGCATTGAATCCCTTTTACATGGTATTTTTGTCTCAGTTTCCACTGAAAACTCTTGCTACAGATCTATTTCTCTTCTCCTAGCTTTTGTTCTATTAATGTCTGCTCCCAGATTCTTTTTGTAGGCTGGATTTTGTTTTATCTTCTGCTACCACAAATTAGTACAAAATCTACAAGTAACATGAAGATTTAGGATACCATTTGAAAATGGAAGACATCTCTGGAGTACTTGAGACCACACAAGCAGACACATTGTATAAGATGTTTGGTCAAGAGCAGATGAGTATCCCATCTCCAGCAGTGACTGAAATTTTTATTAGTCATATTCAGAAATGTAATTCCAGCCCTCACAGTGTGGTTTTTCTTTTTGACTACCCAATCCCTTAATAATATATTATGCATTTCTTAGTGTCTGTGAGATAAATAATATGCTTTCTTTAAGGAAGTGTAAACTGACACCCAGAAAAACTGTTGCTATGGCTGACACCACTTGCAGGGGAACTGAAAGTTTCCAGTTCCAGACTAGGATATGTGCACACACATTTATCCTTTCCTATTCAGTTTTCACATAGTGTCATCATTTTCTTTCAAATAAGATTCCCTGCTTCCACTCAATCCAACTGGGATTTTCCAGCAAGGGACTGGTGACAAAATGGACTGACACCCCTGTGGTTAGTGCTATGCACAGTAGCAAACTCAGCCCATTGCATTTGGCTTTGCCTCTGTCTTTCTGAAGTGGCTCCTTCCTCCACCCTCACCTTTTCTCTCCTGGAAATTCCCAGAGATTGAAGGAAGGAATGCAGTGGTGAGCAGAGGCAGATGACGGAGTAAGATGCATGCCAGCCTTTGTTCTTCAGGAGATCACACAGAAGTAATAAAGAAAACAAGGTTGGCAATTGTACTACTTATACTGCAAAATTTACAATCTAACTGCAGAATTAGATTGTTTCCAGTTTCATTCTGAGGATTAATAAGTATCTTTACTGGATGCTCAGTACAGAAATCTACAGCTTTGGTTTTCAAATTTTGTTTTTCTGCCGACCTCTTCCCTGAGCACACATAGCCAGCCCTCCAAAACGTTCTATTTTGCTTGCTGCAACAATTTTCATTTCTACTCCAGTTAAATCAGTATTTAATGTTGATTGGAGCTCTGACTGGGGAATCCACTTGTATCCTCTGTCAAGTGACTGCTCTGGCAACCATGCCCAAGAGTCATGCACAAGCACACATTTATACACACCTCTCCTTAGCTCCACCGGTGCCTAAATCTGCATAAAGCAGAACAGCTGATTCAAGGTTCTGGAGAAGGAGAAAGTCACCTGGTGTGGTGAGATCACAGAGAAGAGAAAAAAAAAACCAAGAAGAAAATTTGAACCCTAGGGAGAAAGGATGCTGTAACTTGTGGGTTGCAGCAGGAACCCTTATTAACCCCCTCTACCCTTATTCTCTACAAAGCTTTCTTCCTAAGGTTGCTCTGAAGAAAGCAGACAGATTAATTGCAGAGGTATCATAGGAACATGAATGCATAAATTATGGATCCTCATTTAGCTTAAATGTAGGGTAGCTGTCTAGCTGCTAAATATTGTCAAGAAATCTACAGTGTCTGAATTTTTGCAGAGACAGACTTTACATTTCTAAGTATCTTTAAGCATCTTGAGAGTGAGGAAGCAACTGAAACCACAGATTTGAAAATCAGCATTTTGACTTCAGATATTCCCTCCGCAGTGATTTTGGTTTTTAGTGAGACAGACAATAAATTCAGCTGTACATTCCCTGCCATGGAGATGGTGAAAGGATAACTGTGCTAAAGATTGTGTAGTTTTAGATCTGATACCACAGGTGTCATGTGAGTGCTTGTGATGAGGGTGGGAAGGGATGGCCAGCAATGCCACCTCTGAAGTCCCACCTACCACTGCTTCTAGATGTTTGTAGCGCTAAACCAATATATGTGTGATTCACTAAGCTATTCTTGATGGATATTTGGAGTTTATTTGTGAACATTTCTTTCTGCAGACAGAAAGCAATAATTTCCTTTTGGTGTTATTAGGGTAACAGGGTTTTAAACTACATGTGGATTCAATAGTTAGAGTAAATCTTGGCTGTTCCATGGTTATCCAGGATAAAAAAACCAGTCATCTATTCCACTGAGTCCCACTTTGAAGAATTTGAGTGAAATAAGAGCAGGGAGAGTCACAGGGGAATGGGTCCCTCTTTGATGTGCAATCCTTTGAACTGTAACTGTGGCTGTTGTCCGTACCCTTTTTGCAGATTGCTGGATGCCAGGCTTCCTCAAGAACTGTCCTGATTGTTCCTTGCTCTCATAAATTAAAAGAGGTTAGCCTATCCAGATAGAAATTCCTATTCAAACACAGAAATGCCGCCTTGCATTTTCCCTTATCTCCCCTCTCAATCCATCTGTAATTCATTAGGATAATGTTAATTGTCCTGTTGAAAAACCCTGTTCTACTTAAAGTAGAACACTGAAATTTCCTCAGCAGGACTTTTGTTGTATTGTTTTGGGGCTCTTTCATCTACTTTTTTTACTTTTTTTTAAATGTATGTTCCAGTTTTCAAGTTATCCATCACAGACTTTTGGTCAGTTGCCTGAGGTAATCATGTTCTGTTAAATCAGGGCATGGGGGCAAGAAAGGTTACCCTTTATAAAGTTTCTGGAACTGCCAACTCCAAGCATCTTGTTTAACCAGGATGATTTAAATGAGTGATAATATCCAGTTACCAGCTCTGAGACAATTTGGCCATCTGAGGTACCATGAGGACTCAACTACAGCAAGCTAGGCTGTTCTCCACAGAAATGAATATGTGCTGGTGTGCTGCCAAGATTATTCTAGGGCTGCAGATGGCATCTGCTGTTCCCACTGTATAAGCCTGGTTTAATGTGACTGGTGCAGACAGTGTGTAGCCGATGCAGCTTTTTACTGATGGGATGTGATAATCAAATTTAAATTTTGTTTTCCCTAAATATTTTAGAACGCACCAGCCATGTGTTGTTCTTACAACATGTCCTGACAGTAGTGTACAAACTTCTTCCCCTTAATGTTGGCTTCTTCTGCATATTTGATTACCTTAATAAAAGCCCATAATAGCTGGTACAGACGGGTCATATTTTGGAGGAACATAAAGTCATGAGTTGCCATCGGGCATGAGAACTGCCATTTTTTCAAAGGGGCCATAAAAGGCAAATACAGTTTGTCTCTCACATGGCATAGTATGTTTGTGGAAGTGATGGAAAGTGCTATAACACATGGAGAGGCAGTAAGACAGTGTAGCAGGGTCGTGGATAGTCAAAAATGAGGACACTGCAAGCTGGAGGCTCTGCAATCACATGCACAGGGATGTAAACAGCTCAGATTGCCACTGCGTCAGTTGATGTCTCCTTGCCTCTAAAAAGTAACACTGTCCCAAGGATTAGCTACCAGGGTGTGACTGCTTGGGGACACTGGATCAGCTGGCACAGCCCAGAAATACGAAGCTCTGCTAATATCCACCAGCTCAGGATCTAGCCAGAGCAACTTCAAAGAATATAAATGTTCCATCCCAACAGTGTGGAGCTGTTAAGCTGTGTGAAACAGCAAGGTGGGAAGAAGTGCACTGTGGGCAACATTTTTATTTGCTGAAGCGTGAACTATTTTATGTGGTCTATTCCAGTTCATTAATATATTTGCAGCCCTTAAGTGTTTAGACCATTGTCTTTGAAGAAAATTTTGTATTTCTTGGGTGCATTGGGTGCACACTTCACAATTTTTCTAGAATATTAAAATCTCATTGGATTTTTCTAAGTACAGATTTAAACCCAGGTTGCAGAGTGTTAGAGAAAAGCTTTATTTGACACAACAACAACTGTTACACTGTTGTATTCCTTAAGGTGTGACTGCTATGGATTGCTGGTCTTCTCAGGCTGTATAAAAGAACTGCTTTTTTATTGGAAAAATTGTTTTATACAGCCCCTGAATCTAAGTTAGAATTAGTGTAATCAAAATGTGTTACTTTTGCAGTAGAATTTGTTGGGAATTATATATAAAAGAACAGGCTGCAGGCAGCAAGTACATATCTAAATCAGCTAAGAATCCATAGGTTAAGTAAATGAAAACTAAGTGGGGAATTTCTGAGTTCCTAATTTTGATTTCCAAAAGGGGGAGTCTCACTCAATCCTGAAAAGAAAATGAGAACGAGCCAGAAGTTCACCAGTGTAACTGTTAGCCTTTGTTTGTTTGTTTGTTTTTAATTCTAGATGCTGCTGCAGCCTTACTGTCTGCCAGTGAGTTCCTCCTGATTTGATGAGAGTGTTGGAGAAGATTCCTGAAGACAGAATTATATTTTTAATTTGGTGTTGCATCTACAAATTAAGGCAGATGCAAATCTGAACTGGCTGGCTAAGAGCCAGGTCCATCCCCCGAAAACAGCAGAAAATGTGGTGGCATGGATGAAAGAGTACATTCTGCTGAGAGGCTACTGATGGAGGTGTGGGGGTGGAGGGTGGGCTGTGAGAGGCACCTGGCTCCTGTTTCACTCAGAGCCTGGTGCTGTTAGCAGCCATCTGCGGGTATGTCCTGAAGATAAGGCAGTGCTTGGGAACAGGAATAGGTGTCTATGGCCACAGGAACTGGGGGAAAGTTTGGATAAACTGTCCTAGAATCATAGAATCATCAAGTGGTTTGGGTTGGAAGGGACCAACCATCTCATTCCAACCCCACTGCCACGGGCAGGAACATTTTCCTCTAGACCAGGTTGCTCAGCGCTGCATGCAGCCTGGCTTTGAACACTTGCAGGAGTGAGACAGCCTCATCTTCTCTGGGCAACCTGTGTCAGGGCCTCACCATCCTCACAGGGAAGAATTTCTTCCTAACAGCTAATCTAACCTTACTCTCTGTCAGTTTGAAGCCATTTTGCCTTGTCCTGTCACCACATGCTCTTGTAAACTCTCTGCCTTGTAGGCTCCCTTCAGGTACTGAAAGGTGCTCTAAGATCTCCTCAGAACTTTTTCTTCTCTAGGCAGAAAAACCCCTGTTCTCTCAGCCTTTCCTCCCAGCAGAGCTGCTCCATCCCTCTGATCACCCTGGTGCCTCCTCTGGCCTGGCTCCAGCAGGTCCCTGTCCTTGCTGTGCTGGGAGCCCAGAGCTGGATGCAGCCCTGCAGGTGGGCTCTCAGCAGAGGGGGCAGAGGGGCAGAATCCCCTCCCTGCCCTGCTGCCCACGGGGCTCTGGATGCAGCCCAGCACACGGGGGGTTCTGGGCCATGCCCAGCCTCTCACCCACCAGCACCCCCAAGCCCTTCTCCCTTCTCCCCTTCTGGGTCCATTCTCCCAGCCTGTCTTTGTGCTCGGGATTACTTTGATCCAGGTGTAGGACCTTGCACTTGACTTTGTTGAACTTCATGAAGTTCACGCTGATCCACCTCTTAAGCTTGTCAAGGCCGATCTGGATGGCATCCCTTCCTTCCAGCATGTTCACAGCTCCACACAGCTTGGTGTTCTCAGCAAATCTGCTGAGGAAGAACTCAGTCCCACTGTCCTGTCTCTGACAAAGATGTGTCCTCAGGCTGTACCCTACATAACATATAAATTGGTAGAGGAACTCTGAATCAAATTGCCAGAAATGCTCAGATCGATAGATGGATTCTTTTTGGCTTCATTTAGCTTTGGACCATGCTCTCAAGGAAGAAATAGATGGCTACAGACCTTAACCTGAGTTCTCATAGGCGAGAGTGGAGAGGTAATCTTTCTTGCAGAGTGGATTGGAAAAACTCTGCTAGCCTTTCCAAATTCTGTTCTAACTGCTCCCACCAGGCCTGGGTGGCTGCAAACTTAGAAGGCAACACTGATTGTTTGGAGCTCTTTCCAGCAGGGTGCTGTCATCTTGATATTTAAAAGAAAAAAAAAAGCCATCAAAGTAAAAGGGAAGTGGGGTGATGGAAAACGAAGTGTTCGCAATACAGGCCGGTTCTTTGAATTTCCCAATCCATTACATAACAAAAATGCATGAACTGTGTGATTAAGAATACTAACTAGTAAGTACAGAAATCAATTCTGTTTAGTGAGGATTCAAATCCCCTTGAGGATTTAAAATGTTTTTTAAAGTCTAAGGAGGTGTGGGGGCGAAGAGGGGGGTGACATCTTTTCTATAAATGCATAGAATTACTAAGCACAAGGGATTTATTTAACCAGGAAACTTACATTACTGAGATTAGACATCTCGTTTTCAAGGTGCTCCGGGAAGATAATGACTCCTATACCCATAATTCACTGTAGACATCAGTTTTGTCTGATAATACATAAATTGACCTGATGATAGAAGTTAGCAGTTTTCACTCTAAATTGCAGGATAGTGCTAGATAGCAATAAAGAATGTGTGGGCCTGATTGACTGAGTTTCTGTGAATTACAGAACAGAGGATTTGAGCCTCCTGTTTAGGAAATATACATTTCCTCTCTAAAATGGAGATGCAGTTTTTTCTTTCATTAAAACATAAATGCTTTGAAAAAAAAAAATTAAATCTTCTGGAACAAGGGAAAGAACAATGTGGTTATTTATCCTACAAAGAATGTTAGCCTCAAGGAATAGCTGAAAATTACAATGCATCATATGGAAAACACCATGGGCTTTTATGATGCTGTGATTAAATGTGATCAGTTAGCAGGAGAAGGTGCGTGAAATTCTGATTGCAGAGAATTTGATAGGAATTTTGCCAGTGATTTTATTAGGCATAGATCTTCCCTTGGATCCTGGAAACTGTGAAAGCATTTTATTTGCCTATTTGATTTTGAGTTAGGGAATATTGGCTGTTCTTTATTTGCTTGATTTTCTGGGCTGAAGTAAATGTTATAGCATTTTATGTTGAGTAAGCTTAAAATAATCTCTAACTGAGCTAAATTCTGTTGAAAATCCTCGTTGCAAAGGTGTAAAAACTGCTGTATTGAATTTATCCCTGCATCTGTAAGATTTTCTTTTCAGAGGAGGAACAGACTATTGCAATCTGGCAGAGGTGAGGAGAATTGTGAGGCTTTTTCCTTACCAATTTTTAATTAGCTGCTGAAGGTAAAAGGAGGAAATGAAGAAGCTGCCTCTAAATTGAAGGAGATTATAAAAGAAAAAAAAAATCAATACCGTTTAAGGAATCAGATTTTTAGTTGGTTCTTCATGGGTCCTTTCCAAACTATTAAGGAGATGTAATTTAGAGTCACTGATTGGAACATCTGATTCAGGAATATCAAATGTTAGTAGCTCTGTCTTAGAGAGACTACTGTTAGACCACTATCATGAGGTCTGAAATGGAGCTTTCTAGCATTTAGAGTGTCTTCAGGGATGTGCATGACAGAAAATGTGTGAATTATTGTAGAGGTGTCCCAGTTCAAACAGGGGCTTCTCATCAAGCACTTGGCCATGGGTTGTGGATCACACAGTTCTGCACAGAACTGTTTTGTCACCTGCCTGTTGGGAGTGAACAGGAGGACTTGAAAGGAGACAGGGGACTTATCCAGTGTGCACATACAGGATTGCCCTCACACGTCAGGGGATATGTGGAGTATGGAGTAGGCACTGGCTGAAAGTGATGAAATTTCTTCTTTTCAGAGAAGTGGGACAGCAAGAGGAAGCCTCTGACTTAATTTCTGAATTTCCCACTTTCCACCAAGCTAATAGAAATGCACAGTGTTTACCTTGAAATTATGCTAAAGTTAATAATTCAGCCTTTTACGTGGAGCAAAGAAAGAAATGTGACCACTCAGACTGTAAGTAGTTACATGTTTAACACTCAGACTATATCAGGCAGTAGCATTGTTGCTTTTAGTCTTAAAACTGTATGAAAACTTTCAGATAATAAATAAATGATGATCAGAAGAGAAGTAGATGTGTATTTTAATTAGGGATTGATATGCTGTGAAAAAAAAAAAAAAAAAAAAAAAAAAAAAAAGGAGGAGGAAGAGAATAGGAGTAAATACTATATCCAGATTTACTAAAATGTGTCCAAGTTAACAACTGCTAATATGTTATTTTATCTTTGTCCGTCACACAATGAAATCTGTGAACTACACAGCCCTGATGGTGAGTTCTTCCAGTGGCAGTTGAAGCTGCACCAGTACAGTGCATTAGAAGAGGAGCCTGGAGCTAGGGCTCAATGGAGAGTACCTGCACCATGGCTCGACCTTTACTGCTGGTATGCCATGTTAGATTATGGATTGCCACTTACTGTGAATGCACAGCTTAAATCCAGTCTCCTGAAAAGGCCAAGGATGCCTCAAGATCTTAGCTATGAAGTCTATTCATTGTGCAGGAATATAAAACTCAATATATGAAAGTCCCCATTTGTGCACCTTTTAAAATTTTTATTTTGAGGATGTAGAGACCAAGCATGTAGAAATCATGCAGCAGTGACGAAAGAGAATTAAAAGCTAATAGTAATGCAAGATTAAAGCTGAAAACTGAAGGCTGAAGTATTTGATAAACAACTTTTTCCTGTCCCCTTATTATAGTGTGGGTTTACTGTTCTGTTATGCTACTGCTGCAGCAAAGTGCTCTATTTATACCAGATAAAATATACACAGAGATCACAACACTGATGTTACTTCAAATTTGATCTACTTATTTACTGGTTTTTAATTATTTTCAAAGTTCAAATTCTTTCCAGAGACAGCTGTGACATCAAATGGCATTATGAACTCTTGCTGTGTATTTTATTTATATTATTCATCCTGATAATAAGCTGTTGATTCTTATTTAAATTATCCTAGTGGGTGTTTCCTTACAGTTTGTGATTTATCTAGTAGTCTAATGTCATCTCTAGTTTAGGCCTGTCATAAAACTTGACCCTTACCAAAGGCTGTATCAGTGAATAATAAACATCTAAAGTGTTACTTTTTCATAAGAAGAGTTTTAACACTGACAGTACCCAAAACCATGTAATAACATGCATTTTTGCCTTCCTACACAGTTTCTTCCCATATATGTGTATCTGTAACTGTAGGTACAGGCTGATTTTTCTATTTTAATGTTTATTCTTAAATTAATATATTTTCTGCATGTCTACAAATATATGCAAAATGAAAACTTAGTAGGTTTGTTTAAGGTCTGCCCTTTAAGTTACTCTTCCCTCAAGGATCTGTGGTATAAAATCAAGAAACTTCCTCATAAATGTTTTAGAGAAAGTAGCCAAATCACCTCTAAAGGTGCAACCCAGAATCAAGGAGTTAAATCAGTCTAAATGAAAGAGACATTCCCCTGAGTTACTTATTTTCATTTTGCTAGCTCTTCAGTCTTGCTGGAGTTTTCCAGATAGTTATTACTGTAAATAGGCATTAAAAAAAAAAAAAAAAAAAAAAAAAAAAAAAAAAAAAAAAGTAATTCTCTGTATCTGGGGGAGGGTGCTTTTGGTCATTACTTTCATAGTGCTCTGCACATGAGGTTTGTGATCTTAGTTTAATTTTTCCATCTGGAGAACCTGAGGCACAGGAAGGATGAGAACTTGCTCCCTCACAAGAAAACTAGCAAGTGAGCCATAAAGGAAATGCCCATCTGTGGCAAGCTTGGTCTCCCAAATGTCCTTTTTTGTGTCACTAGGTGGTAATTGACAAAATCTGTTACTGTTCCTCAAGTTTGTAGGAAGAGTAAACAAGAAGACTCTCATTAATTTGCCTTTAAATTACATTTGTCATAAAGCTCTTCTCAACCAACCCTACTTTACTAGTATGTAAAACCAACTTAAAATTATAACTGAAAGGAGGCCTGGAAAAAAACCTTCAAAAAAAAACCACTTTTACATACTTCACAGCAAATTGGAAAAGTGTAAGCTAATGCTTTTTTCTTTTAAATCCTGAATCTTGTCTGTGTTTGTTTGTGTGAGCCTTGTTTGGGCTTTGCTCAGAGTAGAAACCAACTTATGTTAAAATGCATTTACCCTGCCAAGGTACAGACATTTCAAATTCTGTGGGGTGCAGATTCAGACTACAAAATTACTAGAATAAACTGAAACACTCAGAAGTAAGAGTGATGAAAGAGATGTCTATCCTTGAAAAATATGAAGCTGTGGGCCCAAAGAAAGGAAATCAAGATCATGGATACAAAAT
The DNA here is from genome assembly GCA_013401135.1 of Cettia cetti. NCBI lineage: Eukaryota > Metazoa > Chordata > Aves > Passeriformes > Sylviidae > Cettia > Cettia cetti. Next base: position 137,237 of record VZUI01087756.1, on the reverse strand, counting down.
GAGACTGCCTCTCCATTTCAGTACCAATTGTGCATGTAATCAAATTTCATAGCATTCACATAAAAGCTGTAGGAAATTAATTTATGGGAAATTAATTGTGGGCTGGTGGGCAATATTATTCCAAACACAGTCTAATTTCAGGTATTCCATAATCTGTAAAAATTGAGACTGACAGTACTTTTACAGTGTTAATTCTTTGTTAGACAGTTCTACTCCACTATAGGTGATGGAATTTTCCTGATTTATACTTTCTGGTGACATAGACTATTCTTTTTCTCTACAATTTCTTCTCTTTTGTTTGCTCATCTGTATACATTATAATACCTCTCACTATAACCCATGGATCAGCTTTAACCACTCCTAATTTTTTTTATTTTCCACATTTGCCAAATTTTCAAATGGCATAATTGGTTTAGTACTGATCTTCATCATCAAGCAATCAACATGTTAGGCAGCAGTTTGGTAACTATTCTTTAGAGTACAGGTATACAATTTGAGAGTTTTGCATGGTTTTTAGTTGGTTAATTGTGGATATTTTTAATAATTTGTGGCTCACAAGCTTTTTACCAAGGTCTGTAAGTAAGATGCTTCCATTCAAACTGTAGTCCATAATAACTACTGATTTTTGTATATTAATTCCTGTGTATAGGAAACCATCATTTCATGAGAATTTCTGTCTTTTGATAATCTCAGTAAGCTGAGAAGATTTGCTTTGGAGTTAGGTGTATGTGCCAGTAGTCTCAGACAGAAAGAGTTTTATTTCTCTTAGATGATTAATGGAAACAACAGCCTGTAAGAGAGCATTTTCTGACTGCATGAAAGTCATTCAGACCGTGCTTTTGTTTTGCTAGTAAACATTGCTCTTTAATTCAGAAAACAGTTTTACTGGCCTGGGGAAGCCTGTCTCATTTGATAATGGGCTCTGAATCCAGTGGATTATTGCAGGGATTTTATCTTGCAGTAATCTCCAGGGAGAAATGTACAAACAGCTGGGAGAGCAAGAAGGAACTGCATTGTGCGGCGGGAGTTTGTGGAGCAGAATTTTAGGGTGCTGGAGTGGATCTCAATACCAACATGAATCTTTTCTGTTTTTCTCTGGTAAGTGTGCACACACATGTTTTTTTATTTTTAGTGGGTTACTGAGTTTATAAACTGAACTGGTGGTTGTGCTTTTATGGAAAAATAATGAAGGTTTTATATCACAAACGGTGCAAGGGTTGTATAGAAACAGTGAGTCTCTCTAGCCTAGATGAAGGAGTTTTTGTATAAGAAGTTGTATGTAGCAAAATAGGATTCAGTAGAAATATAAGGCAGAAAATGTATAATAAATGTGCCATGCACTATTTGTGACTATTGCAAAACCATGCAGATTTAGTCATGAGGCATTTAATCCAAATACAATGAAACACCTCGTAAGTAAGATAAAATCACTAATATATATGTAAGTTATAACTTGTTTTACACTACAACAAGTAGTGTGGTTGGGTTTTTTTTAGATAATAGTATCTGTTTTCCTTCTTCAGTAGTTTGTGAGAGCTGCTAGAACTTTTCAAGCAATAGTTTTCTATTAGCCAAGCATGAAACACAGTCATCAGAGATAATTTAGTCATGACAATATTTGCACATAGACAGAGGGCTTGATTTAAGACCATCTTTAGCTGGGATTGTTTTTTTGCACTTTCTCTTTCATTTTGTTTGTTTGTTTTGGTTGGTTTGGGTTTGGGTTTTTTTTTTTGTTTTGTTTTGGTTTGTTTTTTTTTTGTTTGTTTGTTTTGGTTTGGTTTTGTTGTTTTCTTTTTTTTCTTTTTTTTCCTCCCCTTCTCTTTCCTTGTCCCATGGCAGCTGCTCAGAATGAACAGGTAAATCAGGATAGGAAATCCACGGAAACTGTTTCTGTTTTAAGAGCTTAACCATCTGTCAATATCAAGGCCCAATATTAGTAATGGTAATTAGCTGAGTATATTTGCTGTATTTATGCAGCACAGTAGATCTATTTGCCCATTTTTCATCTTTTGTCCTGATGTTTAGTATCTCTTTCCCATACATTTAGAAAGAACAATAGAAGTCAATATTCAAGCTCCACTAATGCAAACTCAAATAGGGCAACTGCTTTGTGTAAATCTTTGTTGCTGATTGCTAATACTATCTTAGTGCTGAGTCCTGGTGTTTTCCAGATCATAAGGATTAAAAGCTGGTTTGTACTTAAAGTAAAATGCAGTGGTAATTCAGAATTCTGTGGCAAGAGTCACTCAGAAAAAGAATTCCCTGGGAACTCAGTGACAATTTTGATCGTAGTTTAGTGTGAATGCCTATGTATTTGTACAAAGTTAACAATGCCTTTGTGGTACAATCTGTAACAGCTTGAAAATACTAATTTCAGAAGTTCCTTGGGAAAGAGCTGTTCTATCAGTATTTTATTGTTCCATTGGAGCAGTTTCTTGTTTTCTAAGTAGCTCATTTTTAAAGAAGGTGTAGAGCCTTGTATCGGTTGAGGAACCAACATTTAGAAGAAATGTCAGGTAGATTGTGTGGATGAGAGTAGGTCAAGTTCCAGTTTCCCTGTTAAACTCAATGTGCAACACCCGGGGTTTCTGTGGGAGAGGCAATGACTGCTGTGATAATGGATGGTTCAGACAAGTGAAAGCTGGTGCCATGATAGTTTCTGTAATGAAATAATTAGTTCTGTTTAAAGATTGCTGCTAAGAAGATAAACTCCGTTCTTTACAGTGGAGCCATTCTGTCTGTTTTCATAATCTTCTGCTCACCCAGCAAAACACCTCACAAGTTATCTAAATTATCACAATTATCTAAAGATAATTTATAGGTCATTAATGGGCTTCATAAAAGGAAGAGCCCTGTGCAGTTCTCCCTCTGCCTGTTGCTTTCAGTAATCATATTATCTAGCTTGGAAATGAGCTGGTTATCCAAGTATGCACACTGGCCACTGTTACTCTGTCATCCTGTGACCAGGGAGAGGCAGGCTACAAAGCAGTTGTAGTATCAATATAAGGGTATTTTTCTCTTCAAGAGAGTTCAGGCACAAATAATGAACAACAACAACATAATTAGGACTCAAAGGCAACTTTTAAAGGTGCTGGGGGAGACAGTTCCTTAGTAGATGCAAATAGAAATGCACCAAGGAATAGAGAACATGGTTGATTCACATCAAGTGAACATCTGGAGTAACTGCTAAACCTGAAACCATGGAAGGGAAGAAGGGAAATTCAGACTATTGACAGAACAAAAAAAGCTGTATAAAAGTAATAATATTCTCATGGAAGTATTTATCTCATGTAGACTGACTGACAAGATTTCAAACTGCAAAGAATGTGTGCATGTGTATATGTGTGTGTGCATGTGGATATACTGTTAAAATACACTGGTTTATAGCTCAGAAAATAGCTTTCAACCCCATAGTGGAGTATAGCGTTTGGAGTAATCTACAGCCTGAGAGAATGACAATAATATTCTGTTTAGCCAGACTTCTGGCTGATCCAAAGTGGTTGAACACCCAGGTAGTTAGAGAAACATCTGTTCATACTGTTGAATTTTAATTTGGGTTTGCTTTCATACCTGTCCACAGAACTTGAGACAGTTCTAGCATGAGAACTGTTATGGGCCAGTGTAGCAGGTGGTGATGTGGAGGCTGGAGACATATAATAGTGACAAAATGGTTATGATGGGGCTTTGAAGCCTGTACTGGATTGTCCCTTTCCTCGTGAGGAAAACAGGAATTACTCCAATCTGTCACCACCTGAGAGTCCTCTGATCTCCTAGTATGAGTGCTCTAGCATGGGGTGTTTCTCCAACAGTACTTTGTGTCTTGAGTTGACTTCGAGATGATTTGGTTTCTCAACAGATAATTTTTCTCATCAGACTCATTGTCTTGTTCTCAAAAGTTAGAAAATTAGATTTGCCTTCAAAACTTTGTGTCCCTTTGCCATTTACAAAATGATCAACAGGATCCCCCTCCCCCCCCCCCCTTTTTTTTTTTTTTTTTTTTTGATATGTTAAAAGGTCAACTTTAGGACCTAAATTTGCAGTGTCTTTTCAATCTCATGGTGCTAAGCATGTCAGATAATTGAATCAGAAAAATACTCTTTTTATTATGGGCAATATACAGAGAGAGTCCCAAATCAAGCACTGCTTTTGTACGGATTGCAAGAAATTATGCTGCCAAACCACCTGTTTTGATACACTGCTTAATAAGTGTCTGAATCCTACACATCTGATAAATGAAATTTATTATTGAACTGTGAACTCCTTTAGTTAAGGTAGAATATTTTTTTCTGCATTATTTTCCTAAATTGGCTGTCCAATATCAAGGATATATGCACTAGGGTTACCACCAATTCACCTGGAACTGTACCTGTTAAACCCATCCTGACTCATACTCACAACCCCTGCCCTTCAGTAAAGTTTTCATGAGAAAGGATAGCAGAAACCTGTGTAAGAATGCCAGTAGAGAAAGGTTGTGACACTCCCAATCACAGCGTTGTTCAGATCAGTTATTCAAGTTGAGCACTGGTCTTAGGATTTAAGCCAAACAAGATTCCCTTCATTTGTCTATTTCTTTCCTATATGGTGCCTTTCCAACCACCACTTCTGCTAGTAAAATTAAAGTTAAGTACTGAGTGAAAGTCTAATCCTCTTAGTGATTTTCAGTAGCATTGGACTAGTTATGTTTTATTTTGGTTGTTGGTTTAAAGATGTGCTGACAGCACAATGTAAAATGTATTACATCTAATGTTATAAACTGAAAAAGCCCTTGGCACTAAAAACTAATGTTCCTATAGTGCAAAATGCAGAGAGAATAAGTATTAATAAAAGTGATGTAGTGGGTAAATTATGAATTAACTGGAGCCTCTATGCTAAAGAAACCATAGGGTAAATAGGAAGGTGCTAATGCTGCTATGACTAGTGGGACATGATGGTACTTAGAAATGGACTGGACTTAAAAATATGTTTTACCAAAGAAGGATTAGCTGAATGTGGAAAGACCTTCCTCCAAAGTGGAGTGTGATTAGAAGAGATCTAAGTGGTTGAACTTTGTAGTGCTTCCCATGTAATCATCCCTATGGAGTCCTTGTTCCTTTTAGCTGGATTGCTATCATCCCACCATAGGTAGGACTCCACCCTAAACCTGAGATGGAAAATGACCTGACTGCATTACTAAATGTTCCTTCTCCACCTTGTGATCAACCTGGTCTCTGCATGCCATGATGATAATCATGTCATGCAAAGGAAAGAGCTACAGGCAATTATTTACTTCTAGATCTGAACTAGGATATTTTGGATATTTTGTCCCGTAAAACTCCTGAAGCAAAGAGGTTCAGGAAGCTTTCTTATTCCATGTAGGATAAAGAAAATGGCCTAACTACTCCAGAATTAACTTCATGTTTTATTCTGCTATCTCTCATTTTACTCTGTGATGTTTACTATGCTCAAGACTACTAAAAGAATTAACATATGAAATGAAAAGACTTTACTGACTTGGCAGGTTTTGGTATAAAAGTAGACTTAATTGTAAAATAAAATAAAATAAAAGGGAGTAAGAAAATGTCAATTTCAGTTAAATACTTTTAGTTGTCCTCAAAGAAAGGCAATTACTACAAGAAAAATATACTCTTATAAAACCATCAAGAGAAGAAAACAATTTTGGAAAACTGAAGATGTATTTTCTTTTTTTTTGGGTGCTCTCCTTCTGACTCCTGTGCTTTTTTTGTGTGAGTTTTCTTTCTTGCACTTGCTTTCCTGGTTGTCCTCTCTCACATCCTCTCTGTCATGTGTTCTAACTCTTTCTTCTGTCTGGCTCACCTGAGCCCACAAAAGCCTCCCTTCCTCTCTTCTCTTCATCTTCTTTTGTGTCCCTTTCTTATCTTTTTATTCTTCCCCCACTCTCTCTTTTCACTGTTCCTTGCCTTCTCTTTTCTCTCCCTTTTTATCTTTCTCATGCTTCTCTTTCACATAAGCTCTCTTTATGCTTCTCCCTTATTCCAACAATACCATGTATTAGTCCCTATCAAGGGAGAAGTATACGGTTACATTTTACATTGTAGAATCCTGGAAATATGTGACAAGGTTTTAAGCTCATCCAAGAATGTGAGTCTCACCCTTTTTCTTTCTTTGTGTGATCTCACTCTCTTTTCTGCATCCTCATGCCCTTTCTCCCTTGCTTAATACTTCGTGGCTACTCAATCTCATGCTCTGGTGCTCACTTTCTTGCACCCTTTCTCTCTCTTTCCTGAGAGCTCTGTCACAAGGATTCCTTGTCCACCATTTCTCACATATCCACTCTTTCTCACAAGCTGTCATGCTCTTTCTTATCTCCTTCCTCACAGCCCCTCTTTCTCATGGTTTTGCACTGTCTCCCCCTTCTCATGACCTCACCCCTTCCCTCACAACCTCATTCTCCTGGCACATGCCTTCTCTTTCCTGAACAATCTGTCTTCTGCACACCATCTCTTCCTCACTCTTCTCTGTGCTATTCACACTCCCTTCTTCTCATGCTCCTACTCTTGATTCCTTTTGTTTGCTGTTTTTTTTTACATGTCATATTTCCCCAGCACACTCTATTTCTCACATTCTTTCTTCATTTTTCTCACACTCTTTTGTCTTCCTCTCACATGTGCACTTTCTTGCAGACTTGCTTGTGCATACCTGTGCTTCTTTGCACACTTCCTTTCTCATTATGGTGCTTTTTCTTGCACCCTTGCTCTATCCTTTGTGATTGCCTTCGTGTGCTCTCCTGCTCTCTTGCCTTCAACCCTGCCCTTTCTTGCACCCACTCTTTCCTGTGCCCTCCTGCTTTCTCAGGAGTGTTCTATTTTACGTGAGCATTCCCTCTGATGTGGGCTTACTCTGTCTTACATCATGATTGCTTTCATAACCTATCTTGTGAGCACTTCCTTTCCCACATCTCACTCTTTCTTGCATGCAGGGATACTTTCTCATGCCCTTTCCTTTTCTCACACCTTGATTTCCCTTACATTCCCTTTCTTGTGCCCTCACACTCCTTCTTAGGACATTGTGCTTAACCCTTTTCACACCTTGATGCTTGCTTTCTCACTCCATTTCTCTGCCATTCTCCTTGTGCTTTCTCCCTCTTTATGTCTTGTGCATTCCCTTTCTGGAGTGCTCCCCCTTTCTTGTGGCCTTGCCTCTCTCGTGACCTCCCTCCTTCCAGCATTCTCCTTGCACGTTTGCAGTTTCTCCTGCAACCATGCTCCCACACACCGTGGGCTCTATCCCACCTTTTTGCTTTCCTTTCTTGTGGCCACTATTTCCTACACTTTTGCTGTTTTGCTTGCTTTCTTGTCCATGTCCTCCCTTTGCCACACCCTTGCTCATTTCCCTGCACTTGATCGTTTTGGTGCCCTCCCTCTGACGTGTGTTCACTCTTTCTCCTCCCAGGCTCTTCACCTACACTTACTGTTTCCCATATGCTTACGCTCCACACTCTCCTGTGCTTGCTCCTGCACTCATAACCTTTCCATTCCCTTATGTCCACTCTTCCTCAGGAAAACTTTACTTCTCATCCAATATCTGTCTCATGCTCTTTCTTGTCCTCTCCCACTCTCATTCATGTCTACTCTCACTTTCAAACATTCTCTCTCTCTCCCTTGCTACCTCATCTCTTTCTTTCTCTCTCTTCTTTTCTTTTTCTTCTCTGCTCCCTGTTTTGTGTGCTGCCCCTTCCTTGTGCACTCACTTTTTCTTGTGTTCTTTCTCACAGCAGCTGTGCTTTCCCGTGTGCTCCACTGGCATGCACCCTCTTCCTCATGCCCTCGTAATTCTTCGTGCACGCCCTACTCCTTGTGCCCTCACTATTCCACATGGACCTGCTGGTTTTTTCTGCACACTTGCTTTTTCTTACTTGTTCACCCTTTTTTACACAAGATTTCTCTCTCTTTCTTGCTTGAGCTCTTTCTCACATTTTTCCTCTTTCAAGTGCTAATTCTCCCATCTCCCTGTTATGCTCTCTCCCTTTCTCCAGGTTTCACCTCTTATCTTTCCCCCTCTCCTCCCTCTCTTATCCTTGCTCTTTTCCCCACTTATTTCCTCCTCTCTTTCTGTATTCTTTTGATGTATTTTTTTACCCTTTTTTCTGTCCCACACCACTCCTTTCACTGCTTGTTCTATCCTTTCTCTCCCTTTTTAGCTCTCTCATACTCTCTCCTTCACATCACTTCTGTTTTATGCTTCCATCTCTTCATTAAATGCTCTCTTCACCAACGTTGTGTTTTATTCCTGATTGAAGGAGAAGTATAAGGTTGCATTTCCCATTGCAGAACCCTGGAAGTGTGTAACAAGTTTTTAAACTCATCTTTTTTTTTCTAGAAGTGCTCCATCCACAACTTCAGATGGGGAGGCTGAACCATCATTGCTACATGGCAAACTACTTACAGTGATAAAAAATAAATGCAGTAATAAAAAAAATGCAGTTGCTGTCAAAATACAGGCTCAGCTGGATGTTCAGCACTTCCATGTGTTTCATAAACTAGGCACCAATTTCCAGGAAGTATTAACTCATTAGTTCCTAGAATAGGCTCAAGTATGTAATTTGAGTATTTTCAAGAAGTTTACCATGAAATATTTCTCCCAAAATATTTATTTTGGTTTATCAAGAGTCTAGCAGACTGAGGCAAATAAATATCCATTGATAAACACTGTGCTTGCAAAAATTATTCATGTCTTTGAACTGCTGCTCCACCAGTCAAAAATATTGCCTGTAAAGCTTTATATATTAATAATGTAACTTCAAATATACATCTGTGTTTATCTTCTGTACTATAGGAACAAATGCCTTTAAATAATAATATTCTATGTTAATTCCAATGGTGTAGCTGTAAGTCACACTGCTATAAATTTGATTTATTCCTTAATTAATATAGTTAAAATTAGTAATCAAAATTCATTGGGAAAATGTTCATTGCAGATCAAAATGGCAACATCTAAAATTTAGGATCATCAGTTAGAGTGTCTTTAGTTTTGCCATCTGCTTTCACTTAACTCTTGAATTATGAAATGGCAGTGTGTATGTGTAATCTTAGCTCTTGGAGTTGTTGGATAAATGTGAAAATCTTAGTTTCTATTAAAATTCTTGGTGATTGGATAAAAAGAACCTTACATGTGTATTAAAACACAGAGTTCAAAAATTTGAATGCAAATGGAATTTTTAATTCTAGGCATTATCATTATTTGGGGGGCCTAAACCATAGTTCTGGGAGCTGGCAGCATTGCTTCTCTCCAACTTTAAGTAATGGGGTTACATTTCTCCATCAAATTAACTTTGTTTTTCCTGTATAGAAGTAGTAACTATAAAACATTTCTATGGCTTATATAAAAGTTTTCATGGTATATGGTTTTCATAGTTTTCACAGGAATTTTCATGTAATGCTCAGTTGGAGATATACACCTGGTTTTACTCCTTCTGAGCAGATAATATTAATTTTTACTGTACCCTCAGCTTTAACATGTCAATCTCTGGTGTCTAAGTCATGATACTGTGAGCTCTGGCACTTGGGTACTTACTAAAATCAACATTTATATGCCTTTTAGAGACAAAAAACTAACTAAAGGATTCAAAAGACAGGGGAAGTAAATCACATTCCCTTTTGCAAATCACACTAAAATCTTCCTTTTAAAATTATGCTTAATTTATATGTTTGCAAGTGTTCATCTCCATCCAAATGTATTTTAGGAGGGCTCGATGGACAGCTTGTATGAGCCTGTCCCAGAACATCAGGAAGCCAAGGATACAAGTGCTCCTGAAAGCCAGGCTACCACTCCAGTGAGCACACATGTGAGCTGTGGGCCACCTGACAGGTCCATGTCTTTGGTAAGTAACATTTAATTGCAAAGCATGCAGTGCACTTTGCAAAAAAACTCTTGCTCTGTGCGGGCACGTGTGTGTTCTGCTGGTTTATCTGCCAGTGTAAACTCTTTAGGCTCTTTAGAGCCACTGCTCCAATCTCATCTCTGTAGCCAATGACCTGATTTTTGTCCAGCCCTAACAAGCACATTTGAAAAGCAGGTCATGAGTTTCTCTACAGAGAGCAGCAAAGGGAGATTAGTGCAGCTGCACTGGACAAGGGAATTTCTCTTGTGATAGTACATGAAAACTTTGGGTACAGATATTGGTGTGGTTTGTCTCTAAAGAATATACAACAGTGTCTTTGGTTGTCCTTTTTAATAATACAAAAAATGCATTTCTAAAGCATGGGTTGCAGGAACTTTGTAACTGATGGCCTATGGAATAAACTTGATATTTTACAAGACCTCATTAGGCAAACATGTGAAGAAGGTTTTTTTTTTCACTTCCTAAATGATGTTACTGTACTTAATCCTTTCTTATTTCCGTGTTATTGGTATAGTAGGTGATGCTTTGACAAATATTTTGACATGGTATATTAAATTTCATGATCTTATTCATTTAATAATCTCTGTTCTCTGCTTTGCAATGTGCCTTTGCTTATAATTACTGTTTCTATTTCAATGTATGATGCAGCCTGGTGATTGAATAAAGGGGAAAATGGGAAGTTCATCATTCAGAGGAAACTGTCCTCCCTTCAGATATTGTGCCAAGTTTTACCCACGTGCCCTCTGGGTTGGGTACCATGTACCTATGGGACTGCTGGGCCTTTGGTGTTGCAATATCACACAGCAGGTTTGCACATAGAATTTGCTTGGAGAAAGTGCTGGAGCTGGTGGGATGGGGGAATGACTGGGGAATTGTGGCATGTACTTGTTACATTGCTAAAGGACTGAAAATAACTTGTTCTCAGACCCATCTGCTGTAACCATCTCACTCTGCGCATGTCCCTCTCTTCCACATGATCACCTCGGGACTGTAAATAATGGTCCTGCTTTTGAGAGTGAGCAGTGCAGAGATCTCAGGATGATTCCCCCTAGCATCAGCAAGATCTGAGAGCCTGGGCTCTGAAATGTCCCTACATTATAATTTTCCTGCAATAGGTGGGAGATGCTCCCCTGAGTGACAGGGTTTTTCCCCATTACCAGGCTGTGGCCTTATCACCATAAGAACAAGGTACCTCTACAATGTTCCAGTTAAGAGTGCACAACTGTGGTTGTGAAATACAGCTGTAACCTCATCCTAGCTTGACAGGAGTGGGTTCATTGTGGGAAGGTCTAGTTATTTATATTTGTGTACTGGATGGCACTCCACATGCCCAAAGATGAACATTATAGTACAGCTCCTACATCCATTCAGTCTTTTCCCCCTTAGCCATGACTCCAACTCAATATTCAATGACTGCTACACTAATATTTCCTTGGTCAATGGATGTTCATCTATTAGAAGCAGTATTTAGACAAAGTAAAATGAAAATGAAAAAGGCAGATTTGTTTTTTGGTTTGTACCCAGAATAGGACATATGATATCCTTATGCGCTTTGCAATATAAAAATAACAGAAATTGTCCTTTATTTTCTCAAGGTAGGGTAAAGACACACCCATAGCACTGTGCTCTGCTATATTTTCACAATATGTAAAACTAAGACTTAAAACTGCAGTGGTTGTTTACTTCAGGCTGTTTTCTTCTTTTTCTTGTTTTATTCTGCCTTTTATTTGGCAGCGTCTTCAGACTTTTCATTGTATTGGTTTAGAGTTAGGCTTCATAAATTATTTGGCTAAAGAAAAATAACCAACCTATCCAGTAAAGAACTTTGTCTTCCTTGAACCAGCCTGCAGAAGCAGATTTGCTACTAGTGTTGGATTAGAAAATCCCATACATTATTCTGAACAAATTTTAGCAAAACATCTTTCACATTGCTCAGTGTTTTGTGGGATAGCACTGCATAGTCCATGGAAATACATGTATAACACTGAGTAAAAGAATCCAGCACTTTGGTTTCTGCTACCTCTTATCATATATTTTTGTTTTCTTAAAGGAGATATTATGGTGATGGCATGTTTGTTCATCATTAAATATAAAGTTCATCCTCAATAAAAACTACACTAAACCAGGTAGAGACACACTTGGCTCACTAGCTATTAACAAGAAACTTTGCCAAGGCTGGATCTGGGTTTTATTTTCTAGTTTAAGAGAAAATAAAAAAGTTAAGCTCAGCACTTAACTAAAAATAACGTTTGGATGCTGTGTCACTGTGCTGGCTGTAGAATCAACACGATTATTTATAAAATACTTTCTAGAAATGGAAAACAAGATTAGTGATGACGTGTCGGCAGTAAGACCTATGGAAAAATGTGGCTAAGGCCAGAGGCCTGTGTGTAATCTTATCTGCTATTTCTGGCCTGTGAGTTATTACAGCTACACCTTGGATGAAGCTGTTAAGCTTATTAACCGAGCCCATTTGTACTTCTCTCCCATTTTTAATTCCGTCACTCGGTTCCAGGCTGCAGGGCAGCCCCCACAGCATGATAAATTCAGGACATTATTGGCTCCATTTAGCCATCCATCATTACCCAGTAATGCACCTATGTAAGTGCACTCCTAAATAGGTATGGACTCGAGTGAATGTTTAAATGGTTGGCTGAAGCAAGGCAGGTTCCACAGAGCTGTTAAATCTCCAAAGGGTGGAGCAGCCTGACACGGCACACTTCTTCCTCAGGAGGCCTTTCCCCTTCCTTTTTCCTATATAACTTCAAAATCAACAGGGCAGGCAGCCAGGATCAGCGCCCCTCACATTTGAAAAGGGCTAGAGAAAATTCTTCCTTGTAATGCAAAGAGGTAGTGATTTTCTTGCAGTGAACTTGTCTGTTGTAGTTTCTCCTAATCATGTCTGGGCCATGAAGTTCTTCTGGAGATGTGGGAAATACAGGGTAGAGTGGTCACTGAAGCTGTGCAGGACATCATTCACTGAACACAGTCTTTGGACATTCCTGTTTGAACCATGGCTCTTTTTGCTCCTGGCTAAACATCTGCCCAAATGACACATCCTCTATGAAGAAAGATCTGTCTCTTGCGTACACTGTTCTTCTCCTTCACATAACTCCAGAGACCTGTTTAATATCCAGAATTACTGGCTAGGGATGTTTCCACTCTGGGTTCCTGTGCTGCTATCCTGAGCCTGTTATGCACACTTGGTTTTGGTCTTAAACCTCTTGGAGAATTGGCCTGTTAAATTCGTGATTACTTTGCGTGTTTCTCAGCTTCAGTAATAGTCTCAAAAAGAAAGAAAAAAATAGATTTATGGAGCTGGTTTTGTACTTCATGGATAGCAAATCTGAATTGGACCTTCCTCAGAAACAGCTGGTAACCATGAGCACATAATGAATCACATGGGTACTCTTTGCCTGTAACTATGCTATTAACTGGGAAACTGAATTTCTACCTCTTGTGTCCTGGTGTTAAAGACTTCTACCTCATGAGCTGTCTCCAGCTTCTCAGGGAAAGAGTCTTTAGTATTAAAACCATTTTCATATATATCCTGTCAGACTGCAATCACCAGATGTAACAAGATCCACATATTTTTGAACTGCTGACCCTGATATGATTGACTATTGTATATCTTAAGAGTGCCCAAATATTTATCAATCATTCTAAGCTGTTGCCAGAAATATAAAAAATCAGTTTTTATACCTGCCTTAATTTGCAGTGTTATAATTGGCCTTTGATCCCAGAGAGGGCAAGAGGAGACCTGGTTATCTGAAATGGTCATTTTCCCGTTTGCAAGTCTTAACACACACAGGAGCTCTAGCTTTCCTCAGCCAGCTTGGAAACACCAGAGGGCTTAATTCCATTCCTTACTCCAGACTTACTTAATAAAATCAGGAAGAAAAGGACTTTATTAATAATGTCATCATGCAGGGTTTCCACACAGGAAGTTTTTTTCTAGGAAACAGGTTGTTCACATTTGGGATAAGGAAGGAAAGAATTGTTCCTATAAACAAGATAATTATGCTCTTTAGAGAATGTGGAGAGTAGAGCCTAGGTGAACCTTTATTTACATTCTAAGATAAAATATGTTTTTAAAAAGTAGTTTTATTTTAAAGTTACATATAATTTAAATGTAGTCAACACTGAAAAGATACTTTAAAAAAGTACAAACCAGAGTAATTTTTTCTTTTGCTCCAATTTAGGCACCTGATTCAGAAATAGCAGGAAGAGTGTGTTGAATGAAAGGTCCCATTTTAAAATGGCCATTTCAGTCCACTACATATTTTACTTTGGCACTGAACCCCATGATGTCCTGTAAACTCACATCAGTCATCACCTCAACATATGATGTACTGTCATCAATGCAATTTTGCTGGACTTTAGGAATTGGTTTCAAATTGTGCAGCAAAAGATTAAACCCTGTTTCATGGTCTACACCAGATATTTGGTGTATGAAGAAATGAAACAAATCTTTCTAGGTATATTGCCACAACGGGGCCTGTCTTCAATTTTTTCCCTGCATGATATACAGATTTTAAATTACAATTTCCTTTGGTCTCTGATCACCATGCACAATGCTTTCTTTAACAAACCTGTTTGAAATCAAATATTTGGTATTTTTCAATGAAATTTTGACACTACCCTTTTAAAGAAACCTAAAAATTACTTTTTCAACTATTTTTAACTTCTCTGTATTGTCCACCTCACTTAGTAATTTCTATTGTGTTATTAAAAATACTTCTCCCAAGACTAAAATGCTGACATTTTTTCAACAAGAAATTTATCTTACACTGCTTGCTTTATTTCAAAGTGAGTGATAAATTCTGTATACTCTTTTGATCTACATGCAGCATCTGTGAGCAAATCGACAAAAAAAAAAAAAAAAAAAAAAAAAAAAGAAAAAAGAAAAAAGAAAAAAAAAAGAAGTGGAAACTGCATGCAATTATTTACATTCACAAATACCCATGCTAAAAGGATCTCCTCCACTCAGCTAAAATAACTTAGCACAGGAAAACAGTCTTTTCTTAATGCACTTCCTGAAACAGCTTGAAAAAAACCTGTGTTGAGTTTTACTGAGAGAAGGGGAAAAGTATAAAATGCTCAATTATGCATGTACATGGTTTTATGCAGTACAGGTTTTGGTTTTTTATCATGAAACCTGGATGATATTTTTAAATTACAGAGGTCAGAGTCATGCAGATGCAGTTAGTGTTTCAAGAAGGAAATAGATTAAATATAATATTATGAGAAATAGGTCCAGACAAATTGAACATAATATTATGAGAAATAGATCCAGTTAGGCTAAGTTTTCAGATTTATTAAACAACGAATGGTTATATTATTTTTAATGCCTCTTGTTGCACAACAGATTGAAGTGGTATCATCACGGACATTTTTAACCCAGTTCCTGCTTTTCAGGCTGGAAGAAATAAATAAGAAAGTGGTACAGTGCTCTGCTGTGCTGTCTCAGAAGATATCACAATAATATAGGGACAGAGATCTCTTCTGTCCTAGCATGACATCCTTAGGTTTTCCTACAGTTAAAATTAACCTCAAGTCCGTGGTTAACTGCACAGCAAACATCCATTGAGATGTTTTGGTATCATTTGCCCTTTTTGTTCTCTCCTTCAACAGCTACATCACTTCTCCTCCTTCTCACACCTTGTCAGGGTATCAATATTTATTGTCTGGGCCCTGGGGGCTGGGTGATCTTGCCTCCAGGGCCAGTGTTTGATTCTGATTTGGTCCCTTTCAGAGCTTTCAACTTTATTTGCCGTTTCCTGCCCTCTTCCACATTCCCTTGCAAGTCTGGGTTTACAGAGTCTGTGTCCTGTGTCCGTCAGAAAACACATCCTGCTGCAACATGGGTGTATTTTAATCCCCATAAAGTTTCAAGGAATCATACTATGGAAGAAATATGATTCCTGGGGTATGTGCATGGTTCTCTGGCTTTTCAGGGGTATTATGGTTGTCAGCTTCCTGAGAGCCACAGAAAACTGAAGCCTCCTGAAATCAGGACACATAATACATATATTCTCTGCTGCACTGTGTTCTCCACAGCTTCAGCTGTTAGAAAAAGAAAGGCTGGAAATGTTAGCGGATATTAAAAAACACACACATCAAAAGTATATAACTCATTGTCTTTTCAGTGACCAAAAGAATATACTTGGATTAAACATTTTTGATTTTCACAGACCTTTTTTCTCTATCTTTTTAAAAGGAGTTTCCTGACTCTGAGAACACACTGACCAAAAAAAGAAAGTAAGTTGAGACCAGTTCAAGGTCTACACAGTGTCACTATACTTGTCTGTACTTTTCATCCTTGTTGTTGCATTAATGTTTGCCAATGTTGCTTTTATTCTCATAGAGTACACGTATTAATGTTGCAGTTGGAGAGCACATAACAAGCTTGTAATGCATTACTAAGGCTCTTTTGCCATGACTTTTTCATATGCACACAGCTTTCTTCCAAAATATAAGAACCAGGACAACTAAAATCAAATGCAGTTAATCTGAACTTGGTTTAATCATATGTCTGCTTTTTTGAGAGATTGAAGTGATAACCTATTTTATAGCTTGTTTGCACCATTGACCTGATAATCTCCTGAAAAGGTTTTTTTTGTTGTTTGTGTTTTTAATCCAAGTAAAAAATTCATTTGCAAAATGATTTGGATAAAGCAGGTCAGACATAATTTTATGAATAGTTTTTGTGATAGCAGCATGTATTGAATCCATTCATGGATACAATCCTATGGTTTGGGCTATTGATTAATATTTATTAGCAGGCAGAGGAATTTATTTTGAAAATTCTTTTTTTCTTCATGTTGAAGGCTATTGCGTTACTGAAGTGGACCCCTTCAAATGAAATCTGAAATCCTGCCTAATGGAATGATACAGACAGATCTTATCTGTCTGCTGTGACAGACATGAAAATCCCTGGAATTTTTGTTGATTTTTGGTTTGTTTTTTTTTTTCATTTGTAGGTAGGGCTCCACTAAATTAAGAGCATCAGTGTTATTTGTATCTGTTGCTAAAAAATCTCGGAATGGGTAAAGATTTCTCAGGAAATCAAGAGCCCTTTTGTCTTAAACAAGAGTTTTAATCTATTTCTTGTCATCTGATAAAAACACTAGTAACTTATCAGCTTCAAACACAGTGACATGAGCACTCACCTGTGAGATCTCAACTCTATGTCACCAGTCAGGGCTCTGTGAAACTCTTCCCAAAATTTCTTAAATTAAAATATGGACAAAGCTCTATTGCTCATGGGATTTCTCATTACTCTTTTACACTTTAAAGGAAGTTAAACTCTATTGTGTAGGCCTTACTAAGTTCCACTAAATATAATGAAATCACCTGGATGCCTGAAAGTGTCCTGCTTAGATGAGAACTAAGTCTGCCCCAGGAAAAAAAATAGCAGTCTATAGCAAAAATGTCAAATTTTGCAGTGCAAATAAAACTATTCTCTTTGAAACCTAATTCTATTTAAAAAAAAAATTATCAGAATTTAGAAGCATTGCTGAGATAATTTGACTGGTCAATTAGAAAAAAAAAAAAAAGAAAAAGAGTGAGGAAGAAAATAGTTTGAATCAACATGAAGAGACTTTGTAATGAAAATTATGTCATCATGTCCAGCCATCACTATCCTGGCATGGCACTCCCAGTGATAATGTGGAAATCTTCCCATTGATCTTTCATGTAGATATGGAAGAAGTGAATGAGGAATTAATTATTCTCTGTCCCCTACAATGGGGCAACAAGGAAGCACCAAATTATATGGAGTAGCAGAAATGACAAAAGTTATTTCCTTGTTTAGCCAACAAGAAGTAAACTATGGAATTCTGGAATCACAAAATCCAATCATTTTTAAAGGAACTAGTGGGTACAGACCAGTTCCTTTAAAAACCCACAACTGTGAAGCTGCATCCTCTGGCTCAGCAAACCCTTCAACACCTACATGACTGAGGATGGGAGAGGGGTCCCAGATTTTGTGCTCCTTCCCTTCTGCTGATCATTGTCACAGATTAGACAGTCCCTGCTCTCACCTGCTATAACCACTGCTCATAAACTACTCTCCATTGGGTTTTAATGGATAACATGGAACAAATTAACCTTTATTCAAAGATTTTTTTTCCTCTGTTAAGTTAGCTTATTCTTCAAGTTGTCCTCTATGAACTACTGACCACAGATGGAAGCATGAATTAGGATTAATCCTTAATGTAAATGTGCAAAAAGCTCGAGGTTTAGTGGGGCAATAAAATGTCACAAAGGGTCTGGGGATGGTGTGTTCATATGTAGCTCTTTGGTTCAATCCTTTATCATGTCACCAAACTTAAGGCAATAATTCCAAAAGTCGTAGGACACTTCAGATCATGTCTAAAGGAAAGTATATCTTCTTTTCTTCCTGATGGGTTCCCCAGATTCCAACCTGAATTCTTCATTTCAAAAAGAAACTTGAGTTACTATTCTTGCAGAAGGGAACCTCAGATGCTTTCAGAGCTTTGTGTGGCATGTGGGAGTAGATGATTGGGTGAATGAGAAAAGTAACTCCAATTAAAGCCAGTGGGAATAACACAGCTAAATCCCTGAGCCCTGCTTTGAAGAATTAGTTTGAAAATACCCCCATTTGATTAAATGCACTTTAATTTTTCATTCTGACTTTCAACTAATGGTAAATTCTTTTAATTCTTTTAGATCCATCCAGAAGTCCATGTCTGAAAATGAAGCATTTGGTTAGTAGCTGCTTAAATTTTTACTGTTTACTTGCTAATCTCAGAGAGCCAACTTTAATTAAGGGTCTGATTTGTTTTACAGCTATTGGAGCAAATGCAAAGGAAAGGAAAAATTAGAAATAAGCTTTTACCATATTATCTCCCCTCTTTGCTTTCCACACACACATTTGTAGGTAGATATTGGAAACAAACTAGTTAAATATAGAAACCACATTGAGATGAAGAACCTGTTATGGGACAACATTAGAAATACTCAGTGTCCAGTGTTTCTTTTAATCATTTCAATAAAAACCTGAAATGTCTCTGATCTAAGAAAATTCAGGTCCCTGCCCTTTCCCATTTTAAACTTCGTGAGAATTTTCACAAACAAGTGCACCAGAAAGGAAATTCAGGGGTTTTGTTAAATCCATCCTGATACTGTGTATTGTTATCTATGCTTGTGTTTCAATGGGTTCTATCTATACTCTATAGGAAACATTCATCAGCTTATTAAAAGTAAAATTTTCCGGATTTTTTTTTTTTTTTCCAGTGAACACTTTCTGTTATCATGCTTTCATTTATTCTTTGGAGTTTTGCTTTAGTTGCTGTATCTACTCCTTGCTGAGTACAAAGGGGATGTGTGTGGCTGTAATGGTGTGGCTCTATTTCACAACATGTCTCAGATAGATGAAAGCTCCCCTGTGTTAAGTCTTCACTCTGCAGCCCTGCACTGAGAACAATTTTATGCAGGACAGTATCATTTGGTCTACAGCAGACAGGCTGTAAGGAATTCCCAGTACCTAACAGGATCAACAAGAGCTCTCACAAGGAAAATTTTCTGAGTGAAACCCGGCATTAAATAAAATTCAACAAAACCAAACCAAACAAACCCAGAAAGCACAAACCCTGAATAGTTTTCCACATGTTGTGAAGCCCAAGCACTTTGAAGTTCACTGAAGGAGAAGGAGAATGGCCATCTTCTTCTCAAAGCCAGCCTAGTTCAGCCGTCCAGGTTGAGACAGTCCAAGTCTTGGAGTCCATGGGGCATCACTGTGGGCATCTTTGATGCTATTCCTTGCAAACACTCTTGTTCAGTAAGGGTAGCCTTAAAAAAAACCCCAAAAAACAATAAAACAATAGTAATAATCATCATCATCAAAAAAATATTTATACAATTCCTGGAAGCAAAAAAAATGCGCAGATGTTCTATGGGATCCTAGGCCTTAAATCCAGGGTCAAGATAACAATCACTCTGATCGTGTGTTAACAGTGTTAAATGAGCTATTAGACCACAACAAAAGATGATAAAACTTGAAGTCTGGCCATTATAAGTATTATCCATGCATCCCATCAATCTATGCATCCATCCAAATTCCTTTATTAAAAACCATCAGTTCATTTTCATGTCCGAGCAGATGCTCCAGTGTTCTGCAAGCTTGTTTGATTTGCATTCTGATGCTATTTTTATAGACTTTCCTGTTATTTCACAGGTTTGCTGTGAATTCAGGTGACTGCTCTCTGTGCTTTTACTTTAGACAGGAAAAATGTGAATGGCACACTTTGTCAGGGTTCCAGGAAGCCGGAGAATGATTCGTACATCAGAAGGCACTGCCAGTTTGAAGGTAATTGTTAAACATATTTCAGCTGATTTTGCATTTTCAACGAAGTATTTAAAAGGGCACCTAGGAATATTTCTCATTTTTCACCAATAATCCAGCTAAATAATTTGTCAGGTCTTTTAGAGATTTATTTTGTCCTCAAGGGGGTAAAAGTAGTTAAAATAAAGCTTATTTTAAAGCTAAGAGCACACTCCATGATCAAGTCACTCTGTAGTCCATGGGCTAAAGGAGACTTTCCCTATAGTAAATTGCAATAGCTGTGTTGTATAGGGCTTGCCAGCTGTAGTAATCTGTGTTTCCTGGATATTTTACACAGCTCCAGATATCCAACAGGAAAAGGGGGCAAATTTTCTCAGAAGAAACTTTTTGTAGCAGGTTCAAAAGAGAGTTGGCAAAATTTTATATGCAAGTACTTTTTCTGATTCTCTTTCTAAACCTGTTCTGACTAACTTTATTAAAACAACCTTACAGCTAATGCATAGGAAGTCACTAATGACACTGCTTAAGAGTGTACCAATATAAATTCATTAAAATAACATTGAGTATTAACAAATAAGCAGCTGTCTTACCTATTTAAACACAAACTGGACTTTAAAAACCAAAATGCTTTGATAATCTGCTTGATGTTGCTTCCAGGAATGGCATTTATATTTGTACTTTTCAAAGTTAAGGTAGATCTCTCACTGTTACTTAATCAGAACAAACCAGACAAAGCTCAGCAGAAGCAGAAACCAAGACATGTGAGATTAAAGTGGAAGTAGGTCTTGTTCTTAATTTAAACCAAAAAAGTGGGCTATCTCCTACACAAGATCATCCACTGATAGGAGATTCCACTATTACCTGGCTATGTCAAAGAAAGCAAAGGACAGGGGGCCAACTTCCCTTCTGAATTTTGTTCAGTTCACCACTTGAAGTTAAACTCTTAAGTGTTTGGAAATATATCTGAAATTGCAATACATTGCATTTGCCCATCTATGGGCAAATTTGGTTTCTTGAACCAGAACCAGAAATAAAAGATGACAGGAAGACTTAGAGGAATTCTTATACTGAACTAGTGAGTGGAAAAAAGGGACCTTCAGTAAGTGTCATTGGCTTGCAAGGAACAGATTCTAATGACAGGTGAAAGAAATATTAGGCATTTCTCTCCTGACAAGTCTGATTTTAACCAAAACCATTTTAGAATGATTCTTCCAATGATACTCCAGAGGTTGCCGAATTGGAGGTGGGGAGAGGCTGAATGAGAAAGCAGAACTTTTTGACCTTCCTCCAAAGTCTTTTCTACTCCAGGCATTTTTTACCCTTTTAAATATCCAAAGCATGCAAAAGAAGCAGTGCACATTTTAAAAGCTGACAAGTGTTGTAATTGAAGGGCAGGGGCCCAGAGGGAACAGGAAGCAAAGCTGGCAGCTAAATAAAAATCTCCCTTTCCCCGACTGCAGTAAAATTATTTCAAGGGAAGTCCCTTCACACAGTGTGAAAACCTCTGCAAGGAGATTTACAGTGTATCACTATCGATCCAGATAATTCGTCACTATTGATCAAACTTTTCTCTTAGCAGAGATAATCCTTCAAGGTCTGCACATCTTTTGCATAAACTGTATTTCTGTTAGATTTAAAAAGCCATCTATGGTGGTCACCACAGACTTCTCTGCTTACCTCTGAGTCGTACCCACAGACCTGTCTCAAATCTCCCTGAAATAATTGTAGAGACATCCACAGACCCTGGTAGCCTTTGGATGAAGCCCTTGATGACAGCATGTGTATTATTACAGCCACAAACCCAATTTTTCCAGGGTGAAAATGCAGTGAACACATATAGATCCCAGAGACCCAACACGGGAAACACCTGCCTTTGCTCACAAGGCCAAACCCAAACCACCAGCACGAGATCTGCCAGCCTAAAAGCATCATTGTTGAAAAGCTGACTGTGGAAGTCACAGCCATTGGGCTTCCATGAAAGGTTATGTAGACAAACGGGAAGGAACTGACACCCCAGTGGATTTAATTCTCCACTGCTCCTAATTCATTCCACAGGAGGGTGACTGGTGCCTGTTACCAGACTAGGAAGACAAGAACACTGCAGCTCTATTTGAGGTTCATTTATATCTTTTGCATGTTTTTTTTGGTTTTGGTTTTTAGGTTTTGGGTTTGGTTTTATTGTTTGTTATTTGTTTGTTTTTTTATACAAATACCTTATTCCATAATTCAGTGAGCTGGAGAGCTGATCTAAGCAGAGTGTAAGAGCACTGTGGGTGCAGGTTACTATGGCTAACACAAGACATTGTGGTTGGGGGGACCACTAACTTTTGCTTTAATAACTCACTATTTAAGTTTGGTTTTGAACAGTATTATGTCAAAAGCAGTGTATGTAGTCTTTTAGGTTAAGGGCATTCATGATATGTTGCCCCACAATTATTTGTGATTCAGCTGCAAACAGCTACTCACTATTTTGGATTAGACTGTAGGAAGACTTTGAGGCAAAGAGCTGAACACTTGCAAGATTTGATATCCAGAGTAAGCTCACAGAGAGCAGGGATGTCATGTACAGAGATGCCTGCAGGAGCTGAAAACAAGTTATCCTGAGGTTCAGAAAGGACCCAGTTATGCTAATCTGGTGTTGCATGAGCACTTTTTAACATGAGTTATGGTGCTCCTGGAAGTCCAGCTATCTATATAATGAAATAAACAACCAGATTGTCAGACACCAGGCCCTCAGTGACATCAGGGAGATTTGTAGGTGCTTAAGACAAAATCTGGACCAGGATCTTATGTGCCTCTTTGAATATAAATTTTAATGACCACATTCAGACACTTTTTCCATGTGATAGTTAAGAAACTAAGTCACTCAGAATTATTCCTTGAATTACTCTTCCTGTTAATTGTAGGGAATACAATGCAATCAGTCTCACCTGCCTACAGCTAGTTTTTGTGGATCTATAATTTAAGTAAGCTGTCCTTTTGCAAACAGGAGAACTACTGACACTGTAAGGTGTTCCACAGAAGCAATAAAGATGCCAAATGAGAAAAAAAAAACCAAAACAACACATTCCTGCATTTTTCAAGTGACTTTAGAAAATGTGGTGTGTTTAACAGATATTTTTCTTCATTATTTTTTTCTCCCTACAAAATATCTGAAGGATTCTGATATCAGTTCTGATGGAATCTAAACACTAGGGCTGTTTTACAGTTGTACAGTGGTGGGTGCTTTGCCTTAAGATTGGGAGTTTAGGTGGGTCTTTCAAAGTAAGCTTACTTAAAATAAATTTTTCAGATTTGTTTGACATATTGTTGCTCATTGTTGTAGTGAAGGTTAATACTCTTCCCATCCAAACATTCCTTTATTGCAAGAGATGGAAGGATGTTCATCCTTTGAAAGCAATTTCTAATCTAATCTAAGCTAAACAGATCTCAGTTGAAAAGATCATTTTTCCCTTAATTTTTCATATGAATATTCTAGACTTTGCTGCTGTAAATTAGCAGGGCAAGAGGAAA
Organism: Cettia cetti; assembly: GCA_013401135.1. Classification (NCBI taxonomy): domain Eukaryota; kingdom Metazoa; phylum Chordata; class Aves; order Passeriformes; family Sylviidae; genus Cettia; species Cettia cetti. The sequence continues at coordinate 113,553 of VZUI01087756.1, read as the reverse complement.
GTCACAGTGGGGTTCTGGGTTAGTCACTGAGCACTGAGTACAAAAGGAGGAATAAACACGAATGAGTTTTCTTTCTGTGAGTCAGTTTGCCAATTTGTTCTGCAGTCTCACTTCAAAGCAGTTTAAGATAAAATGTATGCTTAAATGATATAAGATTAACTTCAGAGAGTCAAAATGTCAGCTCAAATCATCAAGTGCAATTCAAATTATATTCCTCATAAAAACATAAAGCAGGACATTTTAAAGCATGTTTTCTCTTTTTTGGTCATAATTCACAGAAGATAATATTATTGCTGATGGAATACATTTGCTCCAAGGAAAGAAGATAGAAGAAACAACATGTCAGGTGAAACAACTACTCTTTTTTTTCAGAATCTACATCATTTTCATTCAAATAAAATTTCATTTCTTGTTTCCATTCAGCATTTGCCTAGCCTAAACTTCATACTCAGTATGCCTCTGTATTTTAGAAGCTGATTTTAAAAGAAGACTCTGGTGACTTCCAAAGTTGTTCATAATTTCTCTTATGCTGGCCATACAGATTCCACTGCCTAGAAAAACTTTTCCTTCCCTGAGTGAATACATTTCTGCTAAATTGATGTTCTAGAACTGTGTCTGGCAAGATCTATGCTAAGTGTTTATATCTGTCTTGCACGATCGATATTGGCATATGCATCCTAATGCTTTCTGAATTTCTATAAACATATACCATTTCTCTTCTTCCTAAATCTGTATTAGTCATCCCACTGGCACGAGGAATTAATGAATTAATGGAACTTATTTTTTAATTAATTAAAATTAAAGGAAACCCTTTTAACTAAAGGAGTTAATGAACCCCGACCCCTGGGTTTACATAATCATAGCAACAACATAAAAGTAGGTAACAGCCCATCAGCTGGTGAACACCAGAGGTGAGGAGAAAGACTTGTAGCTCTGGAATTAGAATGACTGGTGTTTGGGTTTTCTTTCACTTCCAGCCCAGTGTTTGCTCTGACAATGTTTTATTTCAATTCCTATCTATCAAACCAGCTTAGCACTGCTGATTTCACAGGACATACAGTTTACCCACCTTAGGAATAAAAATGTGTCACACACCTGTGTATATGTGTGTGTTCCAAATGAGGAATGAATACAATAAAAATATTTGGAAGCTAAAAATATATTAAATTTTCTTTTGCAGAAAAGTTTTAAATTCAAGGTGAGCATTAAACTTTGGAAAAAGCTCTGAGCTGAGCTTTCTCTGTTGTTTCTATACAATGTCAGGAGTCCTTTTAGATGTTTAGGTTTAAACCAAGAAAAAAAAATGTATATTCATCACCCTCAAGGCATCTGAGATAAGACAGAGAGCAGTGAAGACCCAGTGTTTAGGCAGTGCTCAGCTCCAGTGTAGGTCAAAGTCGAGATCTGGGTTTGAAAAAAAGAGTCAAATGATCTGCAAATGATCGGGGGACAGACAACCTTATTGGAAAGTGGTGCCTAGAAAGTCAGTGTGTCCCAGGTTTCTCCTGCTTTCCCTCAGGGTTTTATCTGTCTCTGCACTGTTAGTTTGTTCCCATGATTATCTCCTCTCCCAGATGACAAAAGAGTATCTGAGGACGAGGGAAAGGAGAAAAGAACTTTTTCTTTTGCATCTCTTATTCTCTTTCTCTGATTTCTTTCTCTCATTTTCTAAGTATTCTGGAGAGAGATTTTTCTTTGATTTCCTACAGTAGTTTGTCCCTTAGTGTGAGGGTTCTCTGGCTTTGCCCCTATCCTGCCATGACATCCTTTGGACTGGCTCCTGGTAAAGATCCCAGAGGTCATTCCTCAGACATGACAGACTATGGAGGGGAAAAGGGAATAAGGCCCATGTTTGCTTTAAGTATAAGTTCCCATAAAATCCCTTAAAACTTTCCCCCATTAACCATTTGCCCCATTTTATAAGCAAAGTCCTTTTTTTGACTTCTCAAAGCACTTGAAGATGCTTTTTTCAGGTGCATGAATGATAAACTATAGGGGCTCGTGTCCCTCCAATCTTTGGTATCAGTTTAAGTCCTATTGCACTTGCTTTTTAAAAAAATCAGGTTTAATGGCATTATTTTGAATTTTAGTGACCGTTACCTCTTGTATTCATTATCATCAAGGTAACATTGATACAATTCTCTTTTAAGCTTCCAAAATAGTCTAATTATATCTGTATTCATTTGCTGCACTACAGTCATTGCTGCACACAAACAAGGAAATACTGAGAGAACAGCATTGTGGGGGAAGCTCTTTTTCTGCAAAATCAGCACAAATTACTGTCCTTATGAAGTGCCTGTCAGCCGATGCACACAGCATGGAGAACAGACAGGAGAAATTAGAAGTCTGTATGCAATTTCACAACTGCAGCCTCAGGATCATAAAACTGGATGGGATAGCTCACACAACTAAGCAGTTCTAGAAAGTCCAGGGAATTATAGGCATCTACTCCCAGGAATGTGGTAGAACAGTGGGCACAAACTGAGATACAGGAAATTTCACTTAACATAAAGAAAGCCCTCTTATAGTATAAGAGGTGGTCAGCCATTGATGAAGCTTCCTAGAGAGGATAAGTTCATCTTTGGAGACATTCCTGTCAGGAGATGGACCTATGCGACGTGCTCTGGTGACCAGTTCTGAGCAGGGAGCTAAACTAGACAATCCCCAAAAGTGCATTCCTACCTCAGCTGGTCTGTTTGTGATTCTGTGAGCCATGGAAGAGGCAAGTTTACAAGCAGGAATAAACAGCACAGATGAACACCTTAGATTTTTTTTTTCTTCTTGTGGAAGAAAAAAAAAAAAAAAGAGAAAGCAAATAAGTTTCCCTGAGTGTTTCAGAAAAGCTTTAATCCTTCTCCATCTCCTAAATTGACATTCATTCAATCCATTCATTCTGTAAGTGCTGGAAAATGGGGCTTGAAACAGAAGTACAGGCTGAGGGATATAGCAAGATCACCACTGCAATAATTGTACCTTACCATAAAAAGTGCCTTTACTTTCTGCATTTATTTTTCATACCTTTGTTCTTATTTACTCGTGTCTAGCGAGGCTCCCTTGATGGCTCGAAGCCTTTGTAGCATATTGGGAAGGACATAAAATATCAAGTAATGCAGTCTTTGGGCTAATACATTTTCAAAAATGTTTCATGCTTCATTTCGCACGTAAATTCTTAGGTTGCATTCAGCCTTCAACGTGTCATTCATATTCATGAAGCAAAAAGGCCAGTGTTCATAACTTTCCTGCTGAGCTGTAGGCACTGTCAGGCTTGCCCCCTGGGGACTGCAGCAGTGCCCCAAGGAAGGTGTATTTCCCTGGTGCTCCTCTCCTGAGGACACTGTGACCAGCAAATGGCTTGTGGGAAGATGATGAAAGCCTGAATAGACTTGTCTTGGCTCTGAGGATTGTCCTATTTTCTGCACATTGTTAATTCACTTCAAGCTCACACCCCTGGTGCTCAACATCCCAGGAAAAAGGAGGTGAACTAAACAAGACCCTTCTTAGAACTGCATCAGTGATGCTCCTCAGCTGCGGGGTTGCTGCTGAGGGAGGTCTTCTCTGGCTTTTCTGTTCATTGAGGAAGGAAAGCCAAGATCTAGGATGAGATCCAAGGATCCCGTTCTATAATGTATGACTCTGCCATGGTACCACTTTCATTGTGATGTCTCCAAGATGTTACTGAGTCCCAGATAACTGAGGAAATCAAGACAGCTCAATACCAAAATAATTTCAATGGGTGGCAGCTGGTGTTTGTCAGTCTTTTACTTTCATATCCACACAGTACCAGGCTGAAAAACTGCTGAGCTCTTATCTATATTTAATTGCATGATGCTAATTATGATTATTCATCTTATGTAAGTTGTATTTTTTTATTATTATTTTACTTTTCTTACTGTCTAGGTGATAAACTATGAGCAATGGATCCCACCACGAGTTCACAATCCAGATGTGCCTGGTAACAGTGAAATGGTGAGTTGCCATGAAAATTGTTTATTTTTTTTCACCAGCAGCTGGGAAGAACAGGCTGATTTTTCCTGTGCTATATGTTCCTTCTCCAGAAGCTGAAAGATCTTTACCCATATCCATGTTATTAATCACGATATCTTTACCCATATCCATGTTATTAATCACGATATCTCTTTGTCTTCTGTAGAATACCTTATTTTTGCTTTGCTATTAATCATTATATTTCTTTATCATTTATAGAATATTGTAGTATTGCTGTGATTCCCAGGACAGAATCTGCCTATTATCCCAGGCTGCTTAGTCTGACTCTGCACTCATTTTAAACTGGTTGGAGTACCAGACCAACATCATGGGAATATTTAAAGGTCAGATATATATGGGCAGGAGCACATGAAAGAAGTCTGCACAGTGCTTCTCTATACACTGGTTTACCATGGCTTTATCGACATTTTTAACAGAAAATTTATCCAAATTTGGTGCTTTTTACAGAACTCTTTTAAACAGAGCAAGAAGTTGTCTATCACCACATCCTATATTAATATTAATTATGTGCAGACATGTTATTACTGAAACTTTTCAAACAGTTATTATGGTACCATAACAATACTGTGGACACAGTAAACACACACTAAATTTTCTCTTTGCACTATTACATTCTACTCTGAATTTAAGTGCGTTGGTAGCCATGATTAAATCATTGCCCTTCTTTGGGAAAGGCAAAGCAGTTGAAGAAAAATCACAGAGATTAGACTGTGCCATGACTGAATTCTTTATGCCGAGAAGTGACATGCTGTGCAAGTAGTTTTATTGAAATTAATGCAGTTACACCTAGGAAAGAGAGTGCTCAACAGGACTGGGATTGCAGGAACCTGACCAGCAATGCTTTACACTTAGCTTCCAAATTGCTGTATTTCTGTCACCAGGTTAATCCTCATAACATCTCACTGTGCAAAGATTTCTAAGGTACTTAAAATACCTTTGTATAAACTGGAAACAGTTTATCAGACACAATTTATGCTTTTTTTTGTGTAATGCATTTTTTAAATGTATATTTTTTGTGCTTAAATGCTCCTGCACACTTCATGCAAATTATTTGTAGCCTGTGATTTATTTTTTAAAATAATTAATTTTGATTTGTGATGTGACATGATTTTTCATCACTAAAACCCATTCAGTAGGGAAATCAGTAATATTGATTCTTGTTCATGTGGGAATTCTTTCCTTATAGATAGCTTTGCTTATAGATTGAGGCAAAGCACAGTTCACCTGATTGTCTGGTTTCTACATCAAAAAATGTTTGAATAGGTAGATAAAATACCATATTTGAATGCTTAGGTAAGCCAAAATAATATACTGTAAATTTAAAAGCTGTCTCACCACCAGCTGATACTGCATGAGCCTTTTTCTCCTTGAAAAGAGAGTTACCACATTTATTATTTAAGCACTTATGACTTTTCCCTAACAATAGACTCTATGAAATGAGTGCTTTTAAGGAAAAGAGGATTAGAGTTTGCCATTAATGAAATTATCTGAATAGATTATCTTCCATTTATCTTGATGTCTCCATGATGGAAATCCCAGATCATAAATCAAAGTCATCATGTTGCTTTTGTGTCGTTACTTATAAGTGAGCAAATTATTATTGCTACAAGAGATCTAATATGAGAGCAATACTAGCATTTTAAACCACTGTGATTTATTTTGCAAAGGCATCTCACAATGAGAAAGGGAAAAATTTCACCTCAGTTTCTGTCATTAGCTAAGGTAAAAATGCATTCCTGCTACCTTGAATTTGGAGCAGGACAGAAATCTACACACAGGTGAAGGACTGAAAAAGCTCAGCAGAACAGTTGGTGCTGATGAGCTGCTGTCCACACTCTGTCCTATGGTGGGTCTAGAGTACTGCTTGCATTCAGTAATGCTCAGGTATTCAAGAAAAGTAATATGTGAACAGCAATATAAACACTGGCCCAAGCTTGATGTTTCTTGTGAGTTGCCTTTCCCCCTTTTTTTACCTATTACTCCAAAGCAAGCAAAAGCCTAACTTCTAAAGCATTGTGTCAATGATCAGTTCTTAGAATCCAACACTTTCTCATTCTCAAGGTAAACACCATGTTACCCTCAGTTTTTATTTTTAGTGTTTGAGTGATTTAAATGTTTTTGGGGTTTTTTGTTTGTTTGTTTGTTTGTTTGTTTGTTTTTTGGTTTGTGGTTTTGGGGTTTTTTGTTATTGTTTTTGGGGACTTTTTTTGGCAGGGTACAGAACCAGACAATAAAGCTGAGTCCAGGGGAACATTAAAAAGATTGCAGAAGTTGGTGCGAACAAAGAAAACAAGCACACAAAGCTTGGAAGATGTCAAGCAAGTTCTGGTTCCCCTCAGTAAGTACAGCATCACATCAGCATTCTTTCCAGCATTTGGCAAATGACACTGGATTGAACATAACTGTAAACAATCCTGTCCTGCTCTGTCATTCACCACCCACGATTTTCAACCCCCAACTGAGATGTTACCGTGATACCACTCCAGCCATGACTTCCTCATAGTGTGAAAACCTGTTTCCTGTCACACTAGCTGGAGTTTTGTAACAGTATATCTCGCAAGTGGGGATTCTTGATAAATAGAATTGTATAACAGCGGGGCCTCCACGCTGGGGACACTTTGGGTTGCCTAGTTTTGTATCACATTTTGGGTCAGAAAGGCAAAATTCCCAAACGGGAAGATGATTTCCAGTGCTAATCCATAGGTCAGTAGCATCTGTGAGTGCAGGAAATTCTGAGGTATGATAAGTAAGTCGGTCTCTCATCATACCTGATTGCCCAGGGCTGTAAGACCTGGAAATTCTGAACTGATTCTGGCCTCAGCTGATTTTCTGGAGTCTCCTGTACATCTCTGATCTGACTGTGCAACAGTTCTTCCTCTGAACTTGTTTTGCCAACATTATGTTAACAGTGCAGGCATTGGTTGTACAATGCACTTGTTTATATGATTATTTATAATCCAGTATGAGCAAAACGAGTTTAAACTGTCTGTTGAACTACTGCTCCAGCCAAATCACTGCTTGGGCAGAAACACGTGAGGAAATACGGATTTTAGCAACTGCTTTGTAGCTACAACATACATACAATGGGTATGAGAGCAATAGTCCAGAATGCTTCCTCAACTTTTCCAGCTCAACTCATGCTCTCCGAAACTATCAGCAATATGACATTCAGTTAGCAAATTTTCATGGGCAGAACTAATAAAATTTTCCACACCTTTGGGGGAGCAAGACAAATATACCAAATGGAGAATAGATCTTGTTTTTGGCTCAGATGCCTAACTCAGTACAAAATCCTTTCCATCTCTCTAATCATAATTATTTGGGGTTTTTTTTGTTTGTTTGTTTTTTTTGTGGGAGTTTTTTGTTGTTGTTAATTTATTTAACAGAATCATTGGCTTTTTCATTATATAGAATGAAAGAGAGCTACTAAAGTTAAAAAAAAGTGCTATTTTCTCCATGAATTTCAACATACTATAACAAGTATTTGCATTTTTAAAGCTACCTTAGAAGATGCTTATCTCTCTGAAGAGGATGAAGAAGCGTTAACTTCTTGCATGAAGCTGACAAAACCTCAGGAAAAGAAGACGTGGAAAGATAGCACAAGGAGAAAAGAGGAGACTGAGACCAGGATGGATTTTATTTCTGCATCTCTGGGCCGCTCATACACTTCCAGACTTAATAACTTAGGAACAATTTCCATTCATTCTGAAACAGAATTTCACTTGTGGAGTGACTGGAAGCCGTTTCCTGACAACCAGCTCTGTCCTTGTGACTTTTTAATTTCAAAAATAGAAGAATGGGAAAACTGTACTTGCTCTTCTCATCAGCCACATCTTACATATTCCCTAACTGATATGGATCTACAGTACTCTTGGGTAAGTGGAAGTGGTTTCTTTTGTGCTGATATGCATAAAAATTGGAAACTTTTTGCTCTGATTCAGCATTAAAGAGATGCTGTCATCTTCTGTGTGGTTATGAAATGCAATAAACCAAATTTAGATTTCAGGTAAATGGATGTGAATGCATTGTTCAGGCTAACACCAGGGGTTCGTATAGCCCTAGGTAGTTCATTTTTAACCATGCAGACATCAGCAGCTTAGAGATGGAAGGCTCTAGGCTATTCTATTTCTCTTCAGCACACTCTTAGGGTTTTTTTTTTTTTGGTTTTTTTTTTTTTTGTTTTTTCATCTGTACTATACTCATCCTTCCAGGCTTAGAAAGCTTTCTGGAAGTCTGGGATAAGTCAGCAAGGGGCAATGAAGCCAATGGACTTGGAGCAAGGTCCTAGAGGTCACTGCAATACTAGTAAAGGACAGTAGAGTTATTTAGGTAAAAGTCAGAAGTTGCAGAGGTATCTGTGTTTGTGTCTTCTTGTCAGCTTAGCTGGTGAAGCCTGTTTTTGCAGTTACCTGTGTGGCAGCAAGAAGATTCTAGAGAGAGAAACAAAGAAGCAGAGTTTAATCTTGGTCTGAAATTATCTTCCTGGATAGATCTCTGGAGGAGGTTTTCATATTTTTATTGCTGGCTTTTTTAAAAAGGGATATTCAAAGAATATCAGAAGAACAAAACCAAGATAAACTCCTTTTGGTGAGCTATAAAAAAATATAGACACAGCAACAAGGCTTTTTTTCCCTCTCTTCAGTGGGCACAGCAGGTCTTCTGGCACTCCACATAGTGGTGGGCACATGGAGGGTGACTGGTAGAGTGAAATACATCAGGGAAGCAGTAAAAAGTAGCCACTTTTCCTTTCATACCTGTTCCCTCTACAGAGCTGTCTCTCACTGTGAAATAAGACCAGCTCCCAGGAAAGTGCACCTAAACCACAGGTGGTGAGACACCTGCTGAAACCTGAGCCAGCTAAATGCTCAAATGCAGGCCTGAGCAACCACAGCCTTAAATCAGAGAATGTCCTGCTAAGAACTGCATGAGCTGTGACATGTGCCCATATAGCATTAGAAAGGTAATAGAAGTGGGTCTATATTGACAGCAGCCATATTTCTGAATTCATGGAGGAGGTAATTCAGTTCCTTTTCAATGACACAGTAGCTGACATACCAGGCAGGACCTGAAATGTGGGATTTATCTAGCTGTAGATTTTCCTGGGATTTGACGTAGAAAACAGAGCCTAAAACTTTGACTGATGGACGACTAGAAGAAGATAGAAAGGAAACTACCCCTAAAAAAAAGCTAAGGGAGATGCAGCGATGCAACCCTGGATAGCCTCAGCCCTGCCCACTCTCAGGGAGAGCACCTGCAGACAGACCTGTGGGACAGAGAGTTGGCAGAAATGGGCTGAGAGCTGTGAACCAAGGCTGTCAGGGGAGCCCCCCTGCATGCCAGGAAATAGGAGTCTCTGCAGAAAGTCAATTGTGTCCGGGATGCTGGGCTCCATCATATGCCTGGCTCCTTTATGCAAGCAGCTTTCAGCATCCCAAGGCTGAATTCCCAGGTAAAAACAGTAATAGAGGTGTTGGTCAGATTTATGAGAACGTAAGTGTCAACTCAAATAATTTTATTTCATTTTGTCACAAGCAGGCTGTTAACGTTCCCTACCCTGCTGAGATTTGTCCTACCCATGTTACTATTAAGTGCTAGCAAGGGGTTTAGTGCGTTTTTTTTTCCCGAATTGTTTATTTTGCCATCTGCCTTCCTGATGGGCTCTCTGACTTTAATGTATCTCTGTGGGCTTAGTGTCTTTAGATTTAGATTACAGCCAATGGCAAGACATCTCATTCTTTGCATCTGCATTCTACCAGCCCGCTCAATTGAAGATTACAAAGGCTGGATTTTCAGTTTTGCTGTTTAAGGATCAAAGAGTGGGCATTGGTGGCTTTGCTATGAGAGGATCAGACAGAGAGGGTGGTGCAGATGTTCTTCCTGATGTTGATTTACTTATTAGAGTAAAATCAATACATTCCATAATACTCTGTTCTATGAGAAAAAAGATATGGTTTCATTTTCTTGACCTGGTAACTCCTCTGTTGTCTCTGCTGCAGCAAGTTGTGGAGGAGATAGCTGGAGATGAACTATCAAAATGCTTGTTGGTTTGTCCTGAATTGAGACTAAACTGGTAGATGCAAGGCAAAGATCCAAGACTCTACTATTCCATCAGCAAACTGCTGCTTATCTGGCTTGGGGCACAGACAAATATCTAGATCAGACAAATATTATCCAGACATATCTCAACAAGGCACGCAAAGCTGATCAGGCTTGGCCTTTTTTAAAAAAGCTTGAATGCCAGATAGTAAATTAAGTAATGCTCTCCTGTAATCACAAGGAAAGACATGGATCTCTCCATGACAGGTTGCTGTTTAGAGAGACAAAATATGAGTAATCCTAATTCTCTTCCTCCAATTTCTTCCCCTGACACCTTTCTTCCCTTCCCTCTTCCTTTTTTCCGCCTCAGCACTTGACACAGCCTCCCTTATGGTGCTTCCTGCTGCCAGGTTTTGTCACCTAAACCAGTAAAAAGGCTGACAGAGGTTATTTAGGTAAGGACTGTGAGAACAGACTCCAAAAACTATATCCATCTTCAGCTCCAACAGGCTCCTCCAGCTACTCTTCCTTCAGCCTCCCCTAGTAAAACACCCAGAAACCACCTGCATTAGGTGGACTGCCTCTGGCACAGGGATATTGCAGATCACTCACATTTCACCCATTCAGCCATGGTGCCATCATTAGATTCTTTGTGAAGAGTTAACTTCACCACAGGTCTTTATATATACATACATACATATATATATATATATATATATATATATATACACATATATATATACACATATATACGTGTGTGTGTATATATATAAATATAAAAATCAGCTTTTAAAAATATAATTAGTGGTTTGTCAAAATTTTGCTAAGGGCAACATAAAGCATTGCTTTTCTTCATGTGTCAAGCTTGCCATGTGAAATTATTGTTACTGGTATTCTTTCCAGAGAGATACAATTTATAAATAGTCCTTCCTTAGAAAGTGGAAGAGTATATTTAAAAAAAAACAGAGTGCTTGAGGGGAAAAAAAAGAAAAATATTCTTGCACGCTTGGATAAAGTAACTACTATGCTGCATATTTTTCTATTATCACAAGGTATATTGGAGAGATCTGGGCTGATGTTTGTGATGTTGTGAATCAGCTGAAAAGCAGGCAGAAGATGGAAGAAAAGATTGTCCAGACACCCCTTTAACAACCACTTGACCCCGATAGGAAAGGTTATTGGGTTTTTATACTTGTTTTTATTCCTCAGGCTTAGTCCTGCAGAAAACAGTTAAGCTGTCTGTCTCAGACTAGTTTTTTCTCTTTTTTTTTTAATGTTTACTAAAAGCTACCCTTCTGCCATTTGTATGCTAAGATACTCACTATCCTAACAAAGTAATATAAGTGCCATGTCCGTATGACTTTTATACAAGCTCTTTCAGCCTTCTGTTGTTTTTTCTCAGTCTGTGCAATTGCATAAGACTTTTGCAACCTCACAAGGCAGGAAAAATCTACAGTCAGAAGGCTGTAAACTACAGGAGCTTGCTATGCTTGAATGGACCTGAATGGCACAGTGGAGCACAGTGAGGTCACAGCTGAGGTCCTCTTCACAAAAGGGTTCCCAGACTATTCTGGACAGTTTCAGACAAAGAGAAGAAAAACAGATGAGTCCTTTTCTCCTCTCCCTCAATACTTTAACATGCTACATCACTGGCTGACCCATCCACTGGCTTAATATCTGTGAAATATGGAAGATGTGCTCGTAGACTCACACAGGCCTCCTGGACCGGAAAGGGAGAGGAGACAACATCCTCTGTTGGAGACAAATCAGCAGAGAGTTACTGGAAGTGGGTTTCTCTTCTTCACACCTCTTAGCAGCATGGTTAAGTTTTACAGAAGAAGGATGTAGTCATTAATACCATAAGAATATTTAGCTGGTGGAACCTGTGTTTGGCATTCAGTGACAATGAAATATGAGGGATGTTTCCCAAGACTAAAAGAACTGGGATCTTGATGAGGAGAAAGAAAAAAATCTAAAGGTACTGCAGAGTAAGATATATTTTCTCTCCCATTTTCAGGTTAAGAGGAGATTAGAAAGCTTTAAAAGATTGGTTTCTATGTGATATGAATGTATTCCATTGTGGTAGAATGAACAGTAAGTTTGGGGAAACTGCAAAAGGCTTTGTGCCAATTCCTGTGTTCATTCTCTGCATATTCCTCTCAGGAAAGTGTTACGGTCTTATCACGATTATGTTTGCCCTGCAGTTTCTGGCCATGGTTCTCTGCCATTCCAGGGACCTTGTGGATTTTTCCTTTCCTCCTGGTCTGGCTTGCTTCCTAGTCAGACAAGCCATTTCTCAGCATCTCCCTTTGCCCCCTAGGAGACATGGCTAGTTTGACACTTTTTTTTTTTTTTTTTTTTTTTTTTTTTTAAGAAACACTCTTATTGTCAACCCTGGCTTTGTACACTTCCTTACTCTAACTTTCCTGACACATTGTATGTAACAAGTTCTGGCTGTTGGTTGCTCCAGGACAGCCTCGCTTCCTTGCTGTGGTTGCTCTTACTCTGCCCTCTGCACCTCCTCTGCTGCTCCTGATCATTTTGGTTCTCAAAAATATGCTGCATATTTCCTGGAGGTTTATGCAGGTGTTGGGTATCTGTGATACCAGTGACTGATCCATGCTCCCTGGACCAGGAATGGGGAGGAAGAGTATGGACAGCTGGTAATGAACAAACAGGGTGGAGTGTTCTTAGCAAAATGTGCTCCCAAGCTGAAAGTTGTATTTGCACTACCCAGAGAATTGCTGTGGGAAGATTTCTGCTCCATTTTAGCCAGCAGTTTCTGTTGCACATCAGAATCCTGTGGGCTTTAATGGACTTTCTGACTGCTCAATTTTCTTAAGCAATTTGACTGTTTTCTGCAGTTTTTCTTTTCTTCAGCTAATATCTTTCTGTTGAGAGACACCTGAACGTGCCTCAGAAGAGCTTTCTCAACTGCATTTTGAATCCTCATTTGGCACAAGTACAGCACTAAAAAGAATGCCTGGAAATCCCCAAATCACTTTTCTGAGACACCAATTTTCAGCTGCTCCGGTCACTCTGGCCGCTTCACTGTCAGTAATAAGTGCTCCTTTTAAAAGCTATAGCTCTTGTTCCTATTTCAGTGACAAGGTAGGAAGCCAGATCCTCACCAAGTATAAATCTATTTTCTATGGGTGTTAGAGAGTCCTGCTCAGCTGTAGCCAAGCTGAGGCCCAAAGTCTTTGCCCAGGGAAGAGATAAAGGACAGCTGAAAGGCAGGAAACAAAACCAATCAAGACCATGATATGCGTGTTCAGGTGACAAGCTGTGGCTAACACACAAAACCAGGATTTGTTTTGTAAGATATGAAACTGTCCCCGCCTGCTTCTCTTTCATTTTGTCATACCTTCATTTACATGGCCCACAGCAGGTTTCCTGTTGCTGTTTATAACATTCTAGATAATTTCAGTGGTTACCCTGCTCTCCCCATTGGCCCACAAGCTCAGCCCTTCTCCCTCTGTATTCAGCACCTCTCTTGCAAGGTAAAGAGGCAGCTAAAAAAGCCTCCATGCTCCCCAGGCTGCAGACATGGGATGTACAGGAACTGAGAGACAAAAAGGAACAATGCTACCAAGACACTCAATTTTTTCCCCATTCAAACCCCATTCCAGAGCCTTGTGAAAACTTATTTTGAATTTTAAGATTTGTGAGTGGGTAGGGATTAAGATTTATGCAAATCTGTTGTAGTAAAGTGCTGGTGACATTTGAATGGCTTTGTTTTTTAAACTGATGAAAAGCCAAGAGCCACAACTAATTTTTTGCTGCTTACTTTTCCTGGAAATATGAAGGAAAATACTGACTCAGAAGAAAAAGACACAAATGCTAGTGAACTGAAGAACACTCATTTTCTTGATGCTTCAGAGTCTGTAGAGTTTTACTTTTTCTACTGTCATGGGGACCTTTATTCAAGAAACAGTTACAGCAACAAGTTAGTAAACATTATAGGGCTCGCTGCAGTTAAATACAAAAAGTGAGAGAAAATCACCTCTTAAAGTGCAAGGATTCCTCTCTCAAGCTTTGTGCTGGGAAGACAGGAAACTGGAAGGATGTTCAGCCTCTCTAAAGATGCACCATTGCACTCTGCTGATAGCAAATATCTGCCACTAGCATTCCACTTCTTACTGTGATTTTTGCTATTTCTTGCATAATGATGTGAAAAATTTGGTGTCCTCATCTGTGATGACTTTGGACATGCAGTCTTTGAGCAGGTTTTTAAAAATGTGAAAAATCTGATGCTGTTATTCTTCACTATGGTAACTCTTGTCCTATTTATTATTTTTAATACCTGACTAGAATTTTTTATAGCTATATAGGGAATGATATCATATTTTCCATTAATCTGAGAGGCATGTGTACCTAAATCTACCAAAAAGCTTCCCAAAATTCTGCCAGAAACTTCTGGGCTGTTTTGTGAAGTTAGATTGATAATACTTGCTAGTACATATGAGGCAGAATGATAATGAAGTGAATTTATTTGCACTAAAAGATATTTAAGAATACCACAACATTTTTAATATCATTACAGATAACTGCAGAACAACATTGCAATTCACCTCTGCAGATTTCATAGGTCTGCTAGGTCCTGCAGAGTTACAGCTAGAGAGAGAAGTGAAAGATTTTGGATTACTGTCATGAATGTAGTATGAAGGGTAATCTGATTGTTGAAATTTCAGGGAAAACTGTGCATTTTGTAGACTTATTCTATGTAAATGGCATATGAATTCTCAACAGAAAAAGAAGAGTGCTACCTGCTTCATGAAACATGATTAAGAGTCAAAATATAAATAAACTAAATTAAGTTATTGGTAGCAAACTCTCTGGTAAAAGGACGACTCCCTGCTAGCCTACTTTAGAATTTCCAAAATTATGCACTTCTGCATACTGAAGGAAATAGATTGCATCGCCTCTCTGCTGCTTTATTTACCTACTCTGTGACAATATCATCCTTATGTGAATCTGCTGTCAGTCCAGTATAAAAGACATTCTACTTGTTTGGGTTTTTTTTATTTTAAAAACCCCATATTTAAGGCTATCATTTCTTCCCACACACCAGACAAAGAAAAAAAAATACACATTACTCTGCTTGATCAGTGCTCCTGCTGAATGAATCAGCTAATACAGGCTGTGTTTTCATGCTGTGTTGTGCTAATGCATTAGCTCCTGGTGCTGGCAGGGACATTTTGACCAATGAAACCATCAGGCAACTTTGAAAATTGTTACAGTGCAATTTACCTCCTCACAAAAAGTAATGCACTTTTACTTCTGTGTAGATTCACTTTTGAAACCTAAATATTTTCTGGATCTTGTGCTTGTTGATTTGGTGACAAGCTTCCCATTTGTAGCCAAAATGTTGAATCTCCACTGTGCTTGCAGTAGCTCAGTGAACTCCTCATGTGTGCTCATCTTCATGCAGGAGAACGAGCAAGCTTAGCTTCTGAGCTCTTCAGAATCCCTGATGAAACTATAATTAAAGTGCTACCCACGAGGCTAATTAGATGAGGATTTGGAGGCTTTGGTAAGGAAGCCATGGCTGAAGATGACTCAAGGATCCTTACTGACCTTAAGTTACAAGAATAACTAAGTGGTGGCTAGCAGTGCACACCACAATGTCTGATACTCCTTGTCTTCTCCTCTGTTTCAAATGCGTCTTCTTTTGGGGACATCAGTTTTCTGATTGTTTCCTTGCTTCTTTTGTGAGTGTAGATTAAGCTTGTTATTCTCTTTGCTAAGTCACTTTTGTATACTTTAAAGTTGTCCCTAAAGCCTATTTGTGAAATACGGCTTTCATTAATCAGAAGAAATTAATTCTGTTTTCATCTCCCTCACACAGAAATGAAGGGAAAGTCACATGATATCAGTGCTCAGCAATGACACAAATGGAAGAGTGAGGATTTTCAGTGCCAGAAAGGTACTAAGGTTTCCAGGGCTGCAGTGTTATTATAATGAATGTGTTTCAAAGCCCTTTAAAATAAGCACTTCTGTTGTGACAGTCTCCAAAAGCAGGGCATGCCTTGCATAATTCCAGACTTGTTTTTAGAAACTGAAAATTTAATGTGAAAACTGTGTGTTCATCCAACTTGGAAAAAATACTTGTGGGTGAAATGAACAAGAATAGGGCCTGAAAAATAGGACTGGAGATGAAATAATGAACACAGAGTGGATACACCTGTAATTCTGCCATTTAAATACTTTCATATATATGGACAGATCGTTGGAAGACAAAGACCAGGGCTTTTCAGAAAAAAAAAAAACTGGACAGTGATTTGTATCTGAGTATTCACTTTTATTTTGAAAGAAATTCGCCCATGGTGATGAAATTTCTGGACTGTTTTTCTGCAGACATTTAATTGATTGAAGAAGTTCACCTTCCCTAATACATCAGGAGAGCAAATTGGAAATTTGAAAATTACAGAATTTTTTGCTGGAAGTGCTTTCACTCCAATCCATTTGAAGAAATCTGGCTGAATAATTTTTGCAAAAGAACCAAATTAATTAGGTTAAATGACGTGAAACTGCTTGTTCACATCTACTTACAACATATCTTTGATAGCATGGCACAAGAAACGATGACAAACAGTGTGTGGGAAGTAGGAAAATCAAGAGTTCAGATAGTTTAAGATCATGAGGCAGAAACTTTTGTAGATATCTTGAGGGTTTCTATATTTAGTTCTAGATTGTCTAAGTGTTTTAATACCTAGATTTCCTTCTTCACATTTATGCTTTGACATAATTCCCCTAAAAATTATGGCAGGATAATATTCAGATTTTTCAGTCTGAAAGACATGAAATCAATCTCCCCAAACTTTACTTGCAGCTATATTTGCTCAAATTTTCTGCACATATAACTATAGGGTCACACCCTGAGAATTACTTGCAGTCAATTATCAATGGCAAAGTAAATAACTTTTAACAGAACTTCTTAGCGCTCCCCTGAACTGGAATGACTGAGTAAATCCTTATTCCAGCTCCTTGTAGCAGCACAGCTTCTTTAAACCCATGAATCATGATCCAGTGATTAAGGATGTAGATAATGCAGATTCAACTCCCTACACTACTACAGACAACTTGTGTGAAATCAGACAAATCACTTCACTTGTCTGCCTCGGGCTTCATTTGCAAAATGGGGATAGTCTGTTCTTGTACACATCAGATGGTTGTTGCACGAGCAAGGATACACATTCCAACTTGTGCCCCAGAAGGGCAGCAGGTCAAACAGTTCATTTGCAAGCTCTGACACTATCATTCAGAATCATAGTTTGCACTAAATTAGACAGACATTCAGTGGGGAAAATGTGGTAAATGTTAAAGCTGTCTTATTAAAACTGCACCATGAAACACACATGTGTAGGGATGGGAATCAGGTACCACTGATAGCAATAATTCTGCCTTTCCTTGGTTTCAACAGTTTGTTTTCTTCCTCTAATGAGTTTGGGGTGTATGGTACATAAGGGTGCTGATATTTTAGAGGTTTAGGTATTATTCTTTCAACCTCCAGGTGTGCTTGAACCCAAAGATATTTCAAAGGTTCTTGTGAACTCTCCCCTCACAAACCAGAGGAGTTTTAAAGTTTCTCTCCACCAGTTTGTACATATATTTAAAAATCCCAAAAAACTTGTTGTAAACTAGGAAGTCTAAATCTTGCTTTCCAAGTTTCCTCCTGGAGTGAGGATCCTCTCCAGTTTGCTGACTGTAGCTCAGTAAAACTTATAGCAGATCATGGAGCTGTTTCCAGGAAAGGTTTTTTTGCCTTTTCATCAGCTTCTACTTTCTGTGGCAGCAGTAAGGCAAAGGAAACAGAAACCACACAAAATTACACATGTGATAAAAGAAAAAATACCACATAGATGAGAATAGATAGTAAAAAAACGTTTTCTAGAGAAGAGGTATGCAAGGT
Source organism: Cettia cetti (assembly GCA_013401135.1). NCBI lineage: Eukaryota > Metazoa > Chordata > Aves > Passeriformes > Sylviidae > Cettia > Cettia cetti. The sequence continues at coordinate 95,597 of VZUI01087756.1, read as the reverse complement.
ATGGGTCAAAAGCTCATACAATTTAAAGGAAGTGAGAGGGAAGGGAGTTTGATAATAGAATGAAAAAAGGTGAAGATTGGTGGAAGGAATGTGGAAGAAAAGGGAGATGGAGTTTTGAGAAGAGGCAAAGCATTACTCTCTACAAAGCAGTTTTGGAGATAGCCTTCCGTTTCCATTCCCTTGTCTCCCCAAAGACAAGTACTGACACTTAAGTAATTACCTTAAACATACTGAGCACTGTGACTGTCCCTGTGAGTGCTTTTAGCCCACAGCCCAAGATAAAGCATGTTATCTCAAACCCTTAATTAAATAAATTTATGTGACTGTGCTTCACTTCATCTTGTTGATGGGCTGAGAGCAGGTCCCCACCCTGTTAGGGAGGCTCAGCTGACCTGGGGCAGCTCAGTCGGTTGTGACTGTTCAGCCACAGCCTGGAGCATCCCATGAAATCCTGACTGAGGCAAGAGGGGCGCTAGCCATGACCAGCACAGGGTGCAGCAATCACCTTGCCAGTCCTCAGTGCCAAAATCCAGGAGGAAAAGCATCTCCTTTGTCAGGGAGCTCAGTGTGGCTAGGCTTCCTTACCCTCCCTCACTCCTGCCCTGGAGCAAGCAGCTGATGGATCCAGGTAACCTCTTACACCTGCCAGACAAGCACAGACCACCTTACACTGAGGTTCAGACCTGGGAGTAAGAGAAAATCAGTCTCTCAATTCTCATTTCCAGTGTGTGTGATTTGGCAGGTCTGCTGATGGAGCTATTCTGACCCACATCCTGCCAGATTTTGAAGGTATTGCCATTAATGTTAGCACCTGAATTAAGTTTTGCTACAGAAAGCCCACAGGTCTGGTACAGAGTGTGGGGAGGAGAGGAGGGAAAGAAAGATTAAGGTTGGAAATAACCACCTTTTCTCAGTGATGAAGACTCTCTGTTTCTGATGGCTATCAGCCAGGTATCACATCATTTAAATGGGTAGAAATAGATTTTTAAAACCAATTACAAATAAAGCCATCTCTGTCACTTCCAAGTTATGATTTTCACCCACTTTAAAACATGTTAAAGGAGAAAGGGAGAACAATACTTTCCTCTAGAATCAGTATGAAATCCAAGCCTTGCAAGTGAATGAATGAGTAGTGTGCTGTGTTATTCCTTTCCCTGTTAGCCTTTGCACAGCAGTCCTAACGCCGTGATGGCACAGCAATGTGACACTCTGACACCAGTGAAGAAATTCAGCAGGAGATGTTTACTGGGAAAAGATGGTTCAAACTGCTGAGTTTTCTGACAGCAGGCTGGCATTAAAGTTAATCAGAATTTACTTCTGTTGATCTTGATTCTAATCAGAGATAGGCTGGCAGACATCATGTACATACCTTGAAAAAAATCCCCTGCTGCACTGTCAGTGCTGCTGTGTTAAGCTGGTCTTCTAAATACCAAATGAAGCATGTCATGTTTTGTGTGTGAGATTAAAACAGAGTTCCTAAATTTATTTTTATATCAGTTTCCTTTATTGAAAATCCCATATCTGAGTTTTTTAAGTAGATGTACAAGGCAATTGTCACTATTTATCTGTAAATGCATTTCTGGGAGGCTGAGCTGCAGCTGGATGAGTATAGAACAAGTCATGCAAAGCTGCAAATTCCGTGGGATACAATGTCCTTGTAGCTGATTAGTAATCACAGCATTCACTAACAGAATCCACTGAGATGTTCTAGGTATGAACACTGCAGTGTAGCCTCGATTTTAACATTCACTCTGAGAAACAGTGTGGCTGCTCCCCTGCACGTCTTGGCTCACAGCAGCAGCATCCTGCCAGTGGCCTTCTGTTGTTCATCACAGGCTGTAATGTGTACTCTGCTCGCAGAGTACAGGGATTGTACAGGAAAACCACAAGTGACGCACATTTCTGCACCAATTTATTACACAGATGCTGGATAAGACTGTGGCTTCTGCTTTACAAGACATCAGCCTTGCTGAATTTGAGTTTTCTCATCAGGCACACCTGGATTATACAGACACAGCCTGGCTCTTACTCTTCCAGTTAGTAAGGAAGGGATTTGTTCAACAGGTGAAAACCAATCTCCTTGAGAATCCTTATGTCACAGTAGTATACATTTTTATCAGTGTTGCTGCTAACCTGACATAGTGCTGGTATGACTGATCTGTTCATCTACTGCTAATGCAAGAGAATGTGGGGATCAAAGCTTGAGATAAGTTCCTGGTACTTCAATTTCCCTTCAGGCCAGGTGGTGTTGGGAACATGCCAAGGACACAGTCTGAGGGCTTGGCAATGAGACACTTTTTCTTACTCATAGAACATCAGCCACTCTTCTCGACCAGACACCTCTTTAAACTCTGGTAGTGGTGCTCTATAGCCTGTCCCTGCCATAATTCTTCATGACTCCATTGACCTTAAAGGCAAAGGATTTACATAAAAGAAGGAAGAATCACAGTAACGTTTTTTTCAGGAAGAAAAGGAAGTCCAATAGTCTGAGAGGCCAAAATCACTTTTCCTGGGACCTGGCATGATAAAGGTATTCCTGCTGCTCTGCACCCTGATGGTTGCTTAAAACAGCTTAGACTCCCACTCTTTGAGGTGTCTTATACCTTTTCATTTTATGTATGTCATTAAAAATCCACCCAAAGTAAATGATTTAGCAAAATTTAAGTTTTTAAGCACAATTTAGGTGTTAGTTATTCACTTTGCTGCATAACCACTTTTCATAAGTATTATACTTTGTATGGGATAGGAGTTTTCTTGATATAGGGTCAAGAGAGCCACAAATCAAAACTGTAAGTTTAAAATACTCTTTAATCATGTCCTGTCTCTCTAAGACTCTTAGCTTCTTCATTTTCTACTCCTGTTGAGAAAAGCACATGGGAGCCTATTCAATAGGAAATCATACACCTTGTTGTGTGAAGTCCTAAATGTTTTGGACCAATGTTAAATACTAAGCTCTGGATGAGGAGTTTTCAGAGAACGTGAGAGTCTTAAAGATGGGACTTTAAGCATCCAGTTCCATTCCCCAGCATCCCAGTGGAAAATCACAGCCTTGATCTTTGGCATTAAAATTAAAGTGAGTGTGTTGTTTAAATAGTTGCAGCCTAGCCTTCAACCTCTGTCTTCTTTCATGGGTTGTTGTCAGGGGAGAGAGGGCCTGATTTCACTTTTCCACACCTGTTCTTTTTAGTTTCTGCAGAGTCTTTGCTGTGGTAGCTTATGGAGAGAGCTCTGCTTAGGATTAGCAGTGACTGTAGCTGTGGCTGGCTCAAATCAGACCAGGAGAGGGAAGTATCTAGCTAAATTCTGGCCCATAATTAATACATTTGAGGAAATTGTGTTCTGCTCACGAACATTCCTTGAGGAAATAAAGATTAAATTTGTAGAGTAAATTATTCACTGCAAATTATTCACTCAGTTTCACTTGCTGTTCTGAGATTTCTGCAATATCTAAGTGAGTTAGATGGCACAGGGAGATGCATGGCGAGAAAATCACAGGCTGAAGGCAGGATTCCTTTCTTTTTCAAAATACTTCTTCTTTTAATTAAAAATAGACTAAGAAACTCTGGATGGTTTAGTATTGGGAGAAGCAATGTAGAGCCCCAAGGTTTGAGTGTCTAGTTAAACTTGGACCACTTTTGTCTGAGGGACAATGAAAAACGAGTCACTAATACAGAGAAAGTCTCATTTCATTTGCTTTTTGACAGGTGGCCAGTGTGCCAAGCCCTTCAATCTACTTCCCGACCTACTTTCTAGCTTTATCAGAATAATCAAGTATCAAAGGATAAGTTTACTCTTGCAGTTTAGTCTGGAAGTGATCTCTCCTCTCAGGGCAGGTAACTGGATGGAGCCCCTGAGGGAATATGATACCATGTGGGAGGGAGGAACATAAAGCACTTGAACATCCAGGACCATTCATCACGGTCCATTCATTAGAAGTGAGTAATGATAATAATAAGCTGTAAGGGATGTTGCCTTTTATAAATATAATGACGGTGGGAATCATTCTCATGGGGTCATCTTAATTATTTTAAAGTGGATAGTCTTTTTGCCCATACGACTTTCCAGATAAAGAGTGACATTGCCTGGTTGTTTCAGGATAGAGGAGTCAGTCCAAGCCCCATAAAAATCACCTGAAAAACTTCTATTGATTTCACTGGGATTTGGATCGGATTCAAAGCCCTGCAAGGAAATGGAATAAGTTACATGCAGTCATGTCCAACAGAAAACTAAGTATGAGAGTTTTTCCTTTAATTTTACACAGGTATTCGTTCCCTCTTGAAAAATTACCTTCAAATACAGAGGATATAAGCACCCATCTTATTATTAATTTTTAATTCAAAAGAGCTCCTTTTGAAACTTAATAGTTGACTAAAATTAAATGAACTTAATGTTATATACGTTTGATTTTCTTCACTTTGTTACTTTTTAAAACTGGTGGGTCAACCTTCCAAGGGCAAGAACATAATAAGGTCAGCCTTCAAGCTGCTATAATTTTTCTGATATGTGGATGAGGAAAGGAAATAGATATGGGTGGGTACTACATCTCTTGAAATAGCCTCTTTCTTCCTGTTTAACAATAAATATTCTACAGAAAGGAAGCTCATATATTACTCTTCAGCTGAGTTCCCATTTTATTAATCATGAAGGTTTTAACAGTGGCCTGAGACAGGAAATCACAGTCTAATGATCAGCAGAGTCTGATTTAATCCTTACGTTTGGATCAGACTAAAGAGAAAACCAATATACTGCAATGTAAATCTATGGAGATAAGGATCCAGTTTAATTACTATTAAACATATATACAGCTTTTGTTACAACTTATGCCCTACTGAATTCCTGAGGCTGATTAAATATCCATGGTAAAACCTCCTTCTGCTTAGAAACTTAAACTGATGTTTCAGGTGGTGTTCTCAAATAAAGGGAAAAAAAATCCCTGAGTTAACCATTATTATTATTAACTATTATTATTAATAATCTCAATTATTAGGAACTTTGGTGGATATGTTATTTTTGATAATAAAACTATCACATTCAACTTTAAATTAGTGTTTAAATTAGTGTTGTTCTGATTAAAATGTGAAATGAAGCATCATGGGCAGATGTAGTCCATTGCAACCCACAAACCTAGAGAGTTTTTGGGTTATATTGACAGAATTTTGGTACCTTAACTGCAATTCCTCCTCCCCTTCTTACCAACCCCATCGTAGAAGGCCTGGAAGGGAAAACCTCATAATGTCATTAGTGTATATAACAATTATTCCTTCATCAGTCAGTCTCAGTCCATCCAGCTGCCCATCCACCAGTACCCAAAAAACCTTCTGAAACTTCCCTTAAACATTTAAGGAGAAGTTCAAATAGCAAACCAGAATGGGAATTCACCTGATGAGCATGTCTTATCCCTACTTGGAATATTCATATGGTAGAAGAGAAAGAAGAGTATTTTTAATAAAGATTTTTTAATGCCAAAATTATTAAGGCTGATTAGAATACATTTGCTTGGAAAAAAAAATGAAGAAATAAAATCACCCACAAAAAACCAAACCAAACCAAACCAAACCAAAACAAAACAAAACCAAAAAACCAAAAAAAAACTCCAACCCAAAGTTTTTTCTTGGCAGTTACTCCTGAACCTTTTTCTTGCAACTTACTAAGATATTTCTTTTACATTTGTACTAATCTTAAATTAAGATTTAATTGAAGCTCTGTGGGGAGTCTGAAAATTTGGGTTTTGAAACTGATAATTTGCCTGCATTGCTCAGCAAAAAGTTTTGAATATTTAATAGTCTCAAGGTTTGTCACCTGTGATTCACAACAAATGAGTTTTACTTAGGATGCTCAAGACTTTTGTTTTCTTCTCCAAGATAAAAAATTTCAAGCAAAATTAAGCAGGAATTTAAGTTATTTTATTAGAGCCACTTTCTTTTAGCTTTTGCACTGGTTTTCAAGAGGTTGTAGAGGACCTCTACCATTTCCCTCTGCCTCTTTGTTTAAAGTCTTCTGTAAGACTTGCCTTTTCTCCCTGTGAATTTTTCAGCAAATCAAGGAAAATGGATGAGCAAAAATTGCTGTTTCAGGGAGTCCCAGTACTGTTGTAAATGACAAAAAAAGTATTCCACCATTCAAAAGAAAAAATATAGCTTTAGATAATTCCCTTCTCTACCAAACAGCAACCTTTAATCTCATGGAGGAATTAGGGGCTAGTTCCACCCACAGTGTAGCTCACATCTGATATCAATAATATCCCTTGGTACTCTGAATATCAGCACACCTTCTTCACAGGCGAGTCCCAGCACAGGTGGAAATAAGGATGCCATAAGGCTGAGAGGGGAAAAATAGAGAGAAGAAAAGAGAATTATTTTCTTGAGGTCGTCCAAAGTTTTGCTGAGGCCTGATGGTGACACAGCAGCAGCAAAGATTTCAAGCATTTCTCACTTTGACCCCTGCCTTAATTTTCAACTCATCTCCTTGGTGCACCTCTTTCTTTCTTGTCCCTGTCACTTCCTCCCTTCCTTCCTTGCCCTCTCCCCAAAGGAAGAATTCAGTTTCCTCCCCCATGCAACTGTTGTGAAGTCACATCCTGATAGAATAAGGAACTGCAGAACCAATGTACACGTCCTGAGTGCCTTCCCTTGCACTTAGTTTGGTTACCAGTTCATAGCAGTTGCACATCCAGTGGATTAACCTGAGTTAAACATGCTGAAGAGAAAACCATCTAATGCCTCTGACAAGGAGAAAAGTCAAAAGCCAAAGGTAAGAGTGTCTCATTTTTGTCACCAATTAATAATAATAATAGGAATTCTTAACAATTTTTAATATGAGGGTTTCCTCTTAAATCTTCAGGATTTTCTTATATGCTTGCAAGTACCACAGTGCTGTAATCCCAGGAATCTGTTTGCATATACTCACTTTATAATAATAAACACCCAATTCAAGGAGTCATCAGTGTGAAGCTGCCATAGCTGTGCTACAGAATTCTGGTGCTGGACTTTTTCTGCTGCTTTATGCTCTGCATGAGTCTTGATGAGCACACAAAATCCCCTTTCTCCATTCCACCGTTGATAAACCAGTGATGTCCCAGAAAGGAGTGTGAGAATCAGTGAAGAATTAGAAAAGCTATTAAATTTTTTCTTTATTTTAATAAACCTGCTTTTGCATCACCATAACCACAGGAGAAGAGGGTACTTGGCAATCAGTGTTCATAATCTTAATTTCTCTGGGAATCATTAAAATATCAGCCTGAAAGAAATACTCTAAACAAATTGATTATGTGCTACACTGGACAATTCCACAATCCGGAATTGTAAGAAAGGAAGTAAGAGTTTTGCAATATGCCTAAGGATGTGTCTGATGCTCGAAATTTATTTTCAGTCCCTGGACTGAGTGCAAAATGACCTCTGTGCATTATCCTGTAGAAGTATTGTAGATTATTGTAAGGCTGCAGTCCAACAGTGACTGCTCGACCTGAGTACTTCAGTCTCCATTTCTGCCCCAATTTACTGGTGCTGGAAATTTAGCAAAGAGATTAGGAAAGCCTTTTAATAGTTCTCTGTTCTCAACAACTGGTGTCTCCCAGATCCACCTTCTCATTGTTTGGGAATACACCTCCCTTAGTGACTTCTGTGTCCTAAGAGACTACTGCAGACACTGTTTCAGCAAGGATGCCTTCTGGCTTACACAGCATAGGCTTTTGTGGATTGTGCTTGCAATTTTAGACTATGACTCATTAATAGTTAAAATTAACAGCTTTTTCCATGGATTTGAAGTGATTTTGATACCATTTCTCCCCACACTTTAATTTTTTTTTAGCATTGCTCTGGTTGGTTTGGTATGCTTTTTTTTTTTTTCTTTTTTTGCTGATTCATTCTACTGTTTTTAATGGCAGGGAATTATAATTAATATCTAATTACATTATTGATTAAACAAGAAATGGCCATGAAAGACTCTGGTGATAGGCTTTGTTTCCCTGTCTATAAAATATTTTCAAAAGCCAGTTTTGGCCACTCTCTTCTTCCAGAATAAGCCTTTCCTTAACAATAGTCTGATTTTTATTTTTAAAGGCCGACTTTTGCACAGAACTATGTAAACTTTCCATGAGGAGAACCAGCCAAAGACAGCCTTTGCTGAATGTGCAGCTCACAATCAGTGCAGGGCAGCAGACAGCCCCACGTTGCACAGAACAGGAATCTTGGTTTGTTGTAGTGTGTTTCGAAACTTGTTCAAGGGAAGCAACGTAAATACTCAAGTTGCTTAATGCTGAGTTGGGTAAGATGGGACACAGATCCTCACCTCTTGGAGAAGTTACAGGGTTTCACAAGTGACCTCTGTAGATCAGGTCCTGGCTGGCCCTGCTCTGTGCTGGCAACATTTGGCACCTCTTCATGCTCACACAGCACGATACCATTGCCACTGGGCACGTCTTGAGCTACCTCACCTTGCCTTTAGGCCACTTAGACATCCCAGTGTCTCCAAGACATCCACACAGACCTGTGGGAGAGCCGTAAGGCCTGTTTTTCATTTTAAATGAAAAGGTTTGCAGCCTTAGACCCTCAAAGGGGACACCAAAAAGATCTTTTTAGTTAATTGAACCTTTACCATGGTGACTACTAGTCTTTATCACAACTGTACAAATCTCTGTGCCTTAATTAGAGCATTTCACCAATATTTTCTTTTTAACCCTTTTGGTTTTATTACTTTTTAATGTGAAGAATACTGGCATGAATTGATGCCTTTTGATAAAGATGAATGAATATCACAAAAAGATAGTGTTAAAACCTCTTTCAAGGCAATTTGCTGTCCCTGTATAAAACCCCTCATGGTGGTGGGCAATTCAAGGACCAATTCAAGAGTAATACAGGTTCAGTTTCTCACTGTTCACTACATGCAGTTCATTTATCCTATTTATTATTGTGGTGCTTAAGAGTCTTCTACAGATGTGTTGGATGCTGCATAGACAAAAATGTATTTTAACACTCTCAGTGTACACTATGAAAAAGTTGATCTATGCCACAAAAGAATAGTTTTGCAGGGTTTTTTTTGTCAAGCAGCAAGATTTCAGTAGTGCTGCAGCCATGCTAATGACTTCTTTGAATGTCTGGCAGCTTTTGTGTATTCATGGATATGCATATAACTACTGAATGTATTTATATAAATAAACATTCATTTTTAGGTAAAAAGACATCTAAACCAGGTGTCATTCCAGAGAAAACTGGGATAGAAATGAGAGAGAAATGCATTCAAAAGAGATACTGGAGGGATTCTGATCCTTTGCAAATGTTTATCATTGTAGCTGCACATACTAGTGTACATTTGTACCTCGTATAACAGTGAGGAAGCTGAATTATAAAAGAAATGTCCTTGCTTAATGTTGAAGAAATTCAAGGAATTGAAGAGCTAAGTTCTCTATTCCAAGCCTATCTGATCTGTCCTATCTGTCTATCCAGGACCTTAAATGACTTTCTATCCCAATAGAACCTGTGCATCTCCCATCCCTTCCTTCAGGGAGTCCTTAGCTGCCCTCCTTTCATTTCTGCCAGATGAGACACGGCTTGGTTTACATGGTGTAGCAGCTCAGAGCTGCAGAATTATTTGTGGGCAGGTGAGGTCAGACAAAGTAGGTCTTGCACAAAGCCCTGAGGTCCCTGGTCACGCTGATGACTGGAGTGGCTCACTGCAGGGACAGCGTGTGGCTCCTGCATTCCTGGAGCACTGCTGAGTGGGAAAGCAAGTGGGGAAAGGATGTGTGTCCTAGATGTGTTTCAGCTATGGGTCTGTGCAGTCTGTCAGAGAGCTGGGGAGGAGGAGAGAAGTTGACTTGGAGTATGAAGGAAAGAGCCCTGAAATCATCTGGATTTCAGCCTCTTTGAGCCTTATGATGTTACAGATGTCAGTGCATCTGGGGAGTGGATTTAGAAGCAGATTTAGAATGATGGTAAGAAAAAACACTCTAGCAAATTATACAGGTTCTGTATAATTTTTTGTATACCCCTCAGGCAGCACCATATACCTAAAACCCTATTAAAGCACTTCACAGCTATTCTGCGTTACACTTTGCACTGTTTTACACATTTGCCCAGGTGCAAATAAATCTGTAAAACATCCCTGCATTGTCTTGCTCATTTGCCAGCACATGTCATGTGTGGCAGAACCTACTCCTTTCTCTCTCTCTTTTCCCCATTCCTCTGGACACAGTAAACTTGAGAACTGCCTGACGATTCTTGGCTTTCCTTCAACATGAAGTGAAGACAAACTTTGTGCCATTTTTTCTGGCTTGACTGAAGAAAGTCTTGTGTCATTATTCTACATGACAGTTGATCTATGTTTATGCTAAAGGTTTGAGACGTTTTTGTTTCCTTGTTCTGCTTCCAAATACACTTGGTGCTTTAAAGTCAGCACACTTCTGGAGTGTAAGACAATTCAGGGTCAATGCCTCTACATTTCGTTCAGGCAAAAAGATGTCCAAGCTTCTAATTAAATCAATATTCGCTTACTTAGGTGATAAACCATTATTTGTTTTCAGGGTGTTGAGAAAAGAGTGTCAAATCCAATCGGAGGAAACATTTTAATATGCAAATTTATTCTCTAGTGCAATTTCATACCAGTAATTTTACTTTTTATAAGCTTAAAATGAAACTCTGACATTGCAGAAATCGATGCACTTTCCTACCATAGACTAGAGGCCAGAACTTCACCTTTTTATATATTCTTCACAGAAGGCCTGATCCTGATTCTGACTTAGATGAATAAATTAGCTGTGATCCCATTGATTTCAGCAGGATTATCTGAGTAAAGTTTATCGCTTGCCTAAGTGTTTGGAGCCTGTAATGCAGACAGATGCTATAAGCAAGTTTTTTGGTGCTGCATTTTTCTCAGACGGTGGCTTGCGCCTCTCCAATGGGGAATACTTATTAAAGAAAAGAAAATAGAAAATAGGTACAGCAAACCTAAACACTAAAAATAATTTGAGACATAATTAGGTCTTCTGTAGGACAAGATCTGCAGTGAAGAGATTGCTTGGGGTTAATGAATATTAACTAGGATTTATCCTTGAGTGGGGAAAGCTGAAGGTTTTAATTTTATTTCAAAGGTAAAGACTGGAAGAGTTATGAAGTTTCATATTCTTTTCTTTCCCCCTGAAATTTTGTGTGCATAATAAATGAGCCACTGCTAATGTCACAGATGCTAATTTTCACAACCATGACTGAAGTGATGTTCATTTTCATTTGCATTTCATTCTAACAATGATGAGAGGTGATGAGTTGGTGATAGGCTGTTTTCACCATACTGCCCGCTGTGCAAATTTATGCTTATAGGCAAAGATGACACATAGTTCTGTCATTAAAGGGCTTTACTGCATTGCCTCTTGGAGAAAGACTGTTTGTCAAAATCCATTTGAACTCTGGTAAATAAGCAGGAACAGATGACAACATCTGGAAATATTTTTAAGAACCTGCTTTATGGTGTAAATACCTGTGGGCCTTTAGTGGGGGGGTTAAGAGAAAGAAATAATGGTACTTGTAAAAATCATGTGTAGATGAGGAAGTGAGGGATTGCAGGTGACACTTCAGAAGGTGTTTTCTGTCTCCCCTAGGCTTCATAAAATACTGGAACAAGGTTAGAGTGAACCTTGGGTTATTTTCCTTGTGTGAGTGGGTGGTTCTACAATTGTATTACTACTTCTCTTCTGCTAGTTTTTCTTTCTTTATATTATCATCGTGCTTCTCAGTCATCAGTTAATTCTCTTTTATTTTCAAGAGCAGCTTCAGAAAGTTGTGTTTTAACATATATGTTAACATATCTCTTCTAGAAAGCTATTGAAATTTGAGGAATTTTGTTTTCTCAGCAGGAAGTAAAGGTCCAGTGTTTGTGGGGAAAGAACAGTCACCTCTTACCTGGCCCTTGGCAGGAGGCTGATAAGGATGACCAGACTCCCCATTTTTATGCTCACATCAAAACATAGTCTCATTGAGTACTCTCACAACTCTTGGCTAGCTTTTGTTACAAAGGAAAAATTATTTCTGAAGCATGTTCCAGTACTGAAGTATTCTGTATGTTCCCTTGATTAAAGAATCTTTTACATTTTTGTCAACTTTGCACAATGTTCATTTAATTTCTTATTTTGTTCCTGTCTTGGTTCCCTTCCCCAGCCATGCTTAAGACCTTAAGAGCAGAATATTTTAAAACAAGTGAGAGCAATCTTCTGAAGGGAATATTTACACATTAATATTCATTTTGCTTACAGTAACAAACCCAGGGTTTTGTTTTTTCTTTTAAGCAAGTAGAAGCATTTCAAGAAGTCTGCCTGAACCACCTTATCCAGGCCTTTTTAGAAACCAGACTATCCACCACAGCATTTATAACTGTGCTCTCTAATAAATAACATAGCACAACTATCAAGGTGATGTAAATCAGCATTAATTGCCTCCTAATTCTTTAAAAGTTGTTTAAGAGCAGTTGAATTACTTACAGTGTTTCTAGGAAAACCAAAATACCCCAAAGTAAACATTGGTCAGGATATCTGTCATTGCTGGGAAAAAAGCAGTGATAATATATGGGCGGGACTGGCCGAGGATGCGGCCTACAGTTTCCTGTACTTCAATATTTGTCTAGTAACCTGTGTCATGGCATAAATTCAGACAAAACTGTTATAAAGCCATCACTTGGCAGCTGTATAAGCACTTTCTGAGTGGCTACAAGCACTTCAGCCAGGAGTTAACCCCTTGCTATGTGAGCAGAACCTGCTGGGAATACCCACTCCTGAGAAGGGGAAAAAAGTCTTCTGGGTCTCTGTAATCACAATATCCCTTAAACTTTCTCTTCTGAAAGGCTGCAACAAAGACAGCAGAGTTATTCCAGTTGTTAGAAACAGTTACACTCTGTTCCACAAATTGGCAGAGTCGGTGGTTTTGCTCAACATTTGCTGCTTGGCACCAGGCTACAGATTATATATGCTCTCAATATTTAGCATATCCTTTAAACCATCCTAATGGAAAACTTTTTTCATGAATCAGATAGAGGTGTGTTGTAAATGTGTTGTTATTCTGCAGGAAGATGAACTACCACTTATTATTTTCCTAAGTGAAATCTCTTCTGTATTCCAGCTTACCCTTACCCTTGCCACTTTTTAAAAATTTTATTCCACTGACAGTGCACCTAAGAGCATGTTCTTACTATTTTTCTTCTTAAACTTGAGAATGAAATTCCAGCCTGGGGAAGAGTTTCTTCAGGGAAGCTGCTTCTTTGACTATGCACAGTATATACCTTTCTGCCATACTTTCTTTGGTTTATTCCATGGATACACAGAAATCTAGATAATGAATTCATCTGTACAGAATCTTACTTGCCAGTCATAGTATCTTCTGGCCCCTTTCTGGAAAGCTGAAGGTCAAGAGCAAAGGATTTTCAAACTCATCACTCAACACTGAAGCTGACAAGTTTTCTCTGGCAAGAAGCTCTAGAGACTTTCTGGTTTGCACCATTATGTCTTCTGGGTGGAGTTTTGGTCCTTTTCCTACCCTTCTATGTCTTCATCTCTTTTATCATTTTCACAATAACAACCATGTAACCAAACACTGCTGAACTTGAGTTCCTTGAGAAGTGTAAGAAGTGAGAATTCCTCTACTTGTCCATGCTGACCACGTCAGAAGGTGTGGTAGGTTTTGCTGCTCTTCCAGGTGTGTTAGAGGAAAAGTGGGAAATGAGTCCCTGAATATTTGAGTACTTGTACTCAAGTACAAGTACTTGCACTTGAATACTTTAGATTTTTCTGCAGTGCTCCTCATGGCTTCTTCAGAGAGAAGATAAACACAACCAGAAAACATGGTGCAGTTTCGTGTCTTCCCTCCACCATTATGTTTGAGACAGAGATGGAGATGTGTCACTGACAGGCTGCAGCCATGAGATAAAGAAATCAGCTTCCCTTCGTGACAGCACAGCTGAAAGCAGATGTGTGAAGAGGAGACAACACAGTGGCTGAGAGAGCTGAGTGAGCTCACTTGGCTTCTCTGCTGCCTCCACCTGTGCAAAGGGGATGCTGGGCTCTACCACTCCTGAACTGTTTCAGTCACCACAGCTGTGCTGTTTTGCTCTTACACTTCTGTCTCTCTGCCTCCTTCTTTGAGATCAGATGTAAAGTTTAAAAAACACTTCAAAAAGCTGGAAAGGAGACATGGTTCACCGACAGATAATCAGCTCAGAACCTGTGGAGAGGATACATGAAATGACTGATGATGGTAGAGCAGGCATTCAGCCCTAGCACAAACATGTGGCAGGGCTCTTCTGATGTTGGCTATTGGCACATTTACATTTTCTTCCTGTCTCTGTAATGGAGTTTATATTTGCTTGATTAGTACATCTTGCTTATTATGGTAAAATGTTTGAAAAATCTTTGTGTTCGTGATTTTAGCCAGGATCTGAAGGAATAGGAAGAGGCAATTTCTCCATTCCCTTTTGTGACAGCTTAAAATCATGCAGTTGGCACAGCTCCCTTTGCAGTGATAGGGCTGATTTCAGTAGGATTTGGAGTACGTCCTTAAATCTGGGGATTCAAAGAACTCCTCAAAGCCCTCTGTTGCTGCCTCAGTAGCAGCACCTCACTGGTGAGTGTCTCTCCACTATGTGTGGTTCTCGTGGAGGCTGTGGGAGCAGGGGAGGGGGAAAAGGCTCAGCCTCACTCTTCTCATATGTCAGAATGAAAATACACTTCAGGCACCTGGTACACCTGTTTTTCATGAAATGAAGCTGTAGTTTTCCACTGAGCTGTGATCAAAACAACCCATGACACAGAGGCAATCAAATGGAGAGAGAGAAATTGATGTGCCCTTGCTGGTACCCTGGTGAGCTGTTGATTGTATTCATTCCTTTCCTGGAGTGACCTGAACAGAATTAGGAAGATAAAATTCCTAGATTTTTTTTTTTTTCTTTGAATTACAGTTATAGAGCTTACACTACAAAGCAAACATGGAATGTAATACATTGTAACTTGTGCACAAAGAAGGTTTCTAACCCACTCCCAAATCATATGGAAACTCTGAGCTAGCCACCTTCTTACAGCTTCCATACAAAACCAAAATCTTGCTGAACTTATGATTTCAAAATTTCAAGGAGAATATTTAGGATTCCCAGGCATAAATTGTGCGAGCATGTCCAGTTTTTGAAGCTTGAGAAGCTGCAATGAAGTGTCATGTGTGCTTTCTTCAGCTGGACAATAAGGATAACTTTGGCCTGTGGATGACAATAAGCCAATGTTGGAACACAGCCATTTGACAAGGGAGGACACAAGAAAGTGAAAAAATGGTGACCCTAGTCTGCATTTCAAAGGAGTCAAAAGTTAACCCACTCTAATGGGTGTAGCATTTCATTTCTTTGGTTTTTCTTTTTTCTTTGTTTTCCAATATAAAAATAATTTAAATAAATGGGCATATAGATCTGATGAAGCACTCAAATTCACAATGACTGATGATAGATACTGCACTGAATTTTGCTTCTCTAGTGTAGTGCATCTCCATTAAGGCAATTTCAGCTAATCTCACTATGGATTCATTAATCAAGTGTAGTCAGGATGTCTGAAGGGAGATAATGAGGGGGAAAATGGCCTATTGTTTGGATCTTATTCTTCAGCTAGTTATTTTGTTTATCATGTTCCATAATATTTGTACCCCGATAAATAAGTTCCAGTTGCAATTAGTTATCATAAAAGATGACCAGGACATCTTTACCTACAAATTCAAAATCATTCCATAAATAAATTAATTAATTTTGTGCTCTCTTTACATCACATGCCTATACAGTATCTGTTAGCAGTGAAATGGAAACAAGGTGGACTGGTGCATTTTAAAATTTCCTCCCTTTATCCAAAGATGCAAGCATCCATGAAGATAAAGTCCCTAATCCCACATTTTTTCTCTAAGCACTAACATCCTGCAGTATCAGCAGTCCTTAGCGTCTTCCAAAATTTCTCCTCTAAAATGCCCAAGAAAAGATTTGTTCATTTTTTACTTACTTTTTACTCATTTAGGATTACATACTGTATATCTGCCCCACATAAAGCTGTCACTATATTACTTAAAAAAAAAAAAATGTTGAGGTTCTAAGAGCCCGGTGGGTTTGGAGACTGCTGAAGATGGGAATGTTTATAAGCTCTGTGATATTAACTGCAGCACTCAACCTCAGGTGACATAAAGCATGCAAAAAAGAACTTTCTGTCAGTTTTATTATTTCTAAAAAGGTTCCCCTTGAAAGAGAAGAGTGACCTTGCTCTGCTGAGCTGACATATGCCACTGAATTAATGGCTAGGCTTTGCTGTAGGGAAGCTTGCAGAAACATTACAACTCCAATGGCTGAGTTTGCTGCGAACATTAATCAGGGGAACCAAGATGATGTATCAAACACTCATTTAAAAGTAATAAAAACTAACTCTCTTTCTTCCCCCTCCCCCAAGTTTCTTAGAATTAGCTTATTGTTGGACATTACCTGTTGTCAAGGGTAGGACTGCAGTAGGGCAGTAAAACTCGTGTAAGGGCTTTCTGAAGTTTGCTTACTCTTCAGAAAAAGAACAAACGAGCTTTTGGGACGATCAGACTTGACCACGACTTAGAGGTTGTTTTTTTAATCTTGTTTTCATCTGGAAGGTTATTTGAAGGAACACCTTCCACTGAACAGCCACACTCCTGCCTCCTCTGCCAGAGCACGCTGGATACTCCACTTGTGGGTGTGCTGGCCAGGCGTGGGGGTCCCTGAAAAACTGGACCTTTGGGGCTGGATTCTTCTCATCTCCTCTTTGGCCATATGATTTTTTGTCTTCACTTAAAGCAAACATGCTTGTGAGTAATTTCCCTTACATAGGAAATCAAGCAAAACCCTGCAAGGTCAGGACCTAGATAACACACAGCATTATTAAAATCATGCTGTATAAGTAAGCAGGGAAAGGGCTTTAATTGAAGCTGCTAGGTGATTTGGTTTTAAAATGTGAGAATTCATCTGTGAACTCAGCTGGTTTGAAGAGGAGGAAGTTTCAGGAGAGGAAAGATGTTGGTATTTAAGGGATTAAAGATCAAAGCCCGCAATGCTCACGCAGTGTTCAACCAGGCAGAGTAAAGGCTGCACTCTATGCAGTGATGGTTTGTGGAGGGTGGATTTCAAGGCTCATCCCTCGGTGTTTCTGCCCATGTGCAAATGAAGGGTAAAAAAAGGATAGCAGGGAGGTGGAAGTGCATATCATGCCAAATCCTTAACTGTCATTTTCATAGCTCCTCTGAGTTTGTCACACATCCTTAACCTTCTTTTAAAGTCATTTTCTTTTCATGGTTTTGTGTGCCACTGAAAGTCACTTTTAATTAAATGTCGTATAAATAATAAAGTCTTAATTACATAATTATTGCAAATACCTGTGTGCACACTCCCAGAATTGGACAGACTGCCAGAAGAGCACTTGGAGTGACTTTTCTCACCGGGGACTGAGAGTGCTCTGCAGCAACTGGGCAGAAACAACAGTGCTCAAAATTCAGGGTCAATGTGCATTTATAGAAAGTGGAGTCAGATCCCTTTCCCCCCTTGCACATTTTGCAATACTCACTTGCACAAAACTTTCCAAGTGTTAAGACTGGAGTTTCCTAAATTGCTTCCTTATTTAGCCCCTCACAAAGTTGTTTAATCAACACAGCACACTTCTTGCCAGGCTAAACTGCCTCTTTGCTCAGACGTCCTACGTGGCTGCCCCTTCCAGAGGAAGACTTAGAGACCTTGCCAACAATCCCACCCTGGTTCCAGGAACAGCAACTCTGCCCTTGCTCTCAGCTGCCCCAGTGCCTGCCAAGGGCAAAGTGACCCTGGAAAGCACTGGAGACTGGGTTTCCAATGGTGACTCCAGCTGGGTTGTTGGGAGCTACGTGCCTTTTTCAGCAGGGATTTAGGCTTGAGAGACCGAGGCTGGTACCAGTTAGAGGCACTGATAAAACAGCTGCTCAGTGTTTACTTTGGAGAGGGCAGTTTGTTCACATGGAGGAGTGTTAGGTATGATTAACTAATTTTTTTTTTTTTAATTTGTCTTTGCTTTTCCAGTTCTTTTCCACTGTTAAAATTAGGGTGTTTGATCTGAGGCTTGATGGTGGCAGTTCTGTTTAAAGTCCACTTTGCTCTCTCTCTCCCCCTCCTCCATGCAGCAGCTGAACACCAGACCATGATAACAACTAGTCTTTTATAGAGTCATTTTTAAGCCAGTTAAAAATGCCATTTCAGTAGATTGCTCTATTTAAGTTAGCAGGAACAAGCTGTATCTTTTTTTATTGCTTTTGACTGGTGAAGTGCAAGGTTTAGGCTGTGTTTCATGTGGGCTATAAAGTTATATTAATGTGTTGGTTAGTGGTCAGAAGCTCTGTATGTGTAACTAATATGTAAATAGGAAAATTTCCCTGGGTAGAGAGGTCATGATGTTTTCTCTTTTGTTACTTCCCTTACCCTTTGGAGAGTTGCTTAATCTTTTTTGCAAATTTTTATTCTTTATACAGAAGTGAGGATTTTTTTTGGTGATGTTTGGTTTGTGGGATTTTTTTTTTTTTTCCACAGAACATACAAAAAGCTATAAATAGCTATCTTGCCATCTGGGAAAGTAGGAGACAATTCTTTTGATCATCCACACAAGAAGATAAGCTTGCAGAGTGAAAATATTCATCCCTACTTGGTAACTTTTTCATTCTCAGAGTGGTCTCCTCCTTCTGAAGGGACTAGAACCATCAGAAATTTAGAACAAATGAATCAAATCCTGATCTCCACTTATCTCCATCAATCAGAGCAGCAAGAACAGGCTGTTCTCTTGAGGGCTGCTCTGTCTGCTTTCAAAAAAGAGGGAAGAAGACAAGTGTCTGTGGCAGGCAAGGAAATTGAGCAACATGCTGAGTTCCCTTTTTATTACTTCCAGTGTCCACGTTTGCCTCTATACAGCTTACATGGTTTCGGTACTCTAAGGATGAATGGAAGCTAAAAATTAAAATGTATGGAGGAATTTGAATAGATTTACTTGTGTGAGAGGGCCAGTACAAAGCCCTTGATGCATGTGGGACTTTAAAGATATTTTGAATAGGACTTAAAGCAAAATATTATGGGCCAGAATTTCTGACAGCAGGCAACCATATTTCTGAGCAGTGTGAATTGCCCAAAGAAACCTATGGGATGAACATCTCCCATAATGATTATTTATCAGGATAACTGCAGTCAGTTTTGGCTCAAAGGATGTTTTCAGACACAGGGAAACTCTGAGTAGTTTGTCTCAGACAAGAACTTACTTCTCCTATGATATGGCCAACAAGGGAAGCATGTTTTATAACTGAAAGTGGTGTATTGCAGAACCTGTTGTTGTCTTACTATTTGCATAACATACCATATTATTTTCTAGGGAAAATTATAGGCTATTTACAGAAAAACCAGACAATCAACTGCAGACTTTCCAAATTAAAATAACAATTACATAGCACTTATCCCTTCAAAAGGATTATTTAAAGTTCCTGGATTTCAGGGAATAAATGATATAGGAGAAGATGGAAGAAGGTTTTCAAATTCTTAAAGGTATCTTTGATATTTTCTATTATGTTAGTTGGGAATACTGAACAGGAAGAGATGAAAGTTAATGCATTGATTTATAGAAATTATTTGATCAGTCCTTGTGCAGGAAAACAGAGTTGTTTCTCCCTTTGCCCATGCCTCCGTTGGATTTTACTGAGCAAATTTGTATTTGCTTAACATATCCCTGGGTAGCTCTTGCATGAATTGAGCCAGAAAAACCACTTAACTTTATAGGATGCTGAATCCTGGTATCAAAAGTCAACAGCGTATTTTCTCTTAGTAGCTTTGCATTTACTTTAAAAGCTTCCCTTCACCTGGAAATAAGGCCTGTCCATATCTTCACAAAGTAGGTGTTCCCTGACACTAATGCAGTGACTGACACTACTGAAAGTAATAGTCCCATTCCCTTTGCAGCCAGGAGCTCCTAAATCTGCTTTTCGTTATCAGTATAATGGGGTTGGATACATTTTTAAAAGGTGGTGCCTATTGATTACTTAATGGAAAAAGTTAGTATAGAGAACTGCTGAAGCAGCCCTATTCAGTGCTCTCCAGTGCAGCAAGACCATTATCTAGAACAGTGGAAATCATCCTGTAACCCTTATTAATATTTAATAAGGATGAAGCAACATTGAAGCACACTACCAAATAGCCCAAGGCTTCTGCACATGTAGGATATAAGGTTGTTTCGAGGGTCAAAAAAGAATAACTGATTTCCCTGTGCTCAAGCTGTTTATAGGTAAGACCAACACTAAACTATGTTTTCCACCTTGTTCCTTTGAAACTATTTCCAGCACATCTGCACTTTAGAATACATTTATTCCTACTAGACATATTGAAGTGTTGGAATGCAACAGAAAGGTCAGTGTACGTTTAGAGATTGCTGAGACAATTTTATACATTCCCTTCCCGGTATGGCTGTGAATCCCAGGCTCCCTTCTCCCTCCTGCTCTGTGCTGCAGGGCACATTTGGCTGGGTTGACAAGCTAGTGAAAGGTGTTAATCCTGTCTAATAGAACCATAATCCTCACGGCTGTGTTTCTATATCATACTATTGAGCTAACCTCTTGTCACAGGATGTTCTTCATCTACTTAATAGCAAACCCCTTTATGGGAATTTTAGATAAAATTAACTGTACAATTCAAATTGTCATTTTCAATTTCACAATGTAAAAACAAACAAACCACAGTGTTTAAACAACAGAGGTTTTACAATCAATTAAGAGGAGAGCTGTGTGATTTTTGTCTCTTTTTTTTTTTTTCCCCCTCAATGAATAGTAAGCGTCATTATAGTTGTCCAAAAATATTCATAAATCTGGGTCAGTTTCTTCAAATAACCTTTGGCTGGAAATATTTTCCAGGTTAGATGTGCTCAGAAATACAGGGCGGGGGGAGGGAAGAGGACGTTATTACTCTTTTAAGCTGCACTGCTTAGAATATGGAGTCAAAATATGGGCAGACTTTTCTCTTCCATCTGACTCTGCTCAGGCTCCCACTGCTATGTCCACATTCATTTTTTGGGGGAGGTGGAGCAACAGGGAATTATGGAGGGATTTCTCCTTAACTTCTCTGGAAGCAGGTCCATGCCAGCATTAAGTGTGCCTGCAGTGTGAAGGCAGGCAATGGCACTGGCTCCCAAACCAGTCCTTTGCTCCTCCTCTTCTGTTGCCCCAGGGATGTTCTGCCCCTGTTGCTTCTGAGGCTGCCTCATGACATCCTTGCCTGGTAGAGAAGATTGGAACTCTGTAATAGGAAAGCTGGGAGCTCACAAGCCTTTTGAGGTTTGTGTAGTTCCTGGATTGACAGCAAAGGGAGAGAGCTGGAGATGCCAGGCGAAGAGTGCACAGTGGGTGCTTTAGAAACCTGGGGGAGATGAAAATATGACTCATGTGGCTGGGGGTGGGGGAAGAAAGCAATGGAACAAGGAACTAGTTTGGCTGAAATCACATAGGCAAGGCAAAAGGATGAATAAGTACAGGAAAAACTGTAGCCCAGATAGTCTGAAATCACTTACTAGACCGAACGTATTTATTTTGTGGTTTGCTATTTTAGTTCAGCATTTTTTTCTTCCAGAGGGGCTTTTGAATACTCAAAAGTAGACTGAGATTATACTGCCTCATATACAATAGTGAACCCTGCTCAAGGACTCTCATACTGCATTAAAAACTTTCATTTAGTATGGAAGAGGGAGTTAAAAGACTCCATTTCATTCTAGGTATAGCTGTGAGTATTGGTGAAGACATAAATGCAAGTTCTTAAAGACCCTGTAGAGTGGATAGATGTCCAAATTCTGGCTGTTTCCAGGGCTACACTTAATGGGACTCCAGACTTGTCATCAATGCTAATTTTATGCCACCATGGTAGTGTCAGGTAGCTCTGCCTGGTCATGTCTGACAAGTATTTCTGTATGACTCCACTCCTTGAAATCTGCTGTGCCACTTCCCTCCTTTCCATTTCCTTTATCCATGTGCAGAAAGAATAAAAACTAGAAAGAAGTCAGAGCAATCCATTCACTCTCTCTTAATGCACAGCTCAGGTGATGCAGTTTTGTTAAGCCAAGTAAAGCAGTGGCATAAATTTTTGTATGTACCCATTTGTGTTTAAAAATCAGAATTTTTAATTGGAAAATTGTGAAAAAAAAAAGCACAAGGCCTGCCTGGTTATTCTGTTACTTACTCCCTCTGCAATGTGTGCATTTTGGACAAGATGAATTCATAATCCTCAGCAGTCCTCACTCATTCCTGATGGTAAAGAACCATAAATTGTCTCCCCAGCTGCAAAAATACATTGTATAAATTACTGCAATTTACACCTATGATACAAGCAATAGACTTGGTTTTATTTGAAACTCATAAAAAAGTCTTTCTTACCTGCAAATAATGCATGGTTATTTACATACATAAGTAAAGTGAAACAGATGTAGAGGAACTTGTAATCATATCAATTACCTAATTATTATTTGAAGCACTATTGTTTCTCTTACTTTTTTTTCTACTTCTGCCTGTACAGTCACAATTTTTTCCCCTCTGCAGTCACCTCTTATTTTGTTTCTAGATGGATGTAGCTGTTCATGGTCCACTGATATGGGAGGGATTTTTAACACCAACAGGTGGCTTGACAGTTTTATTTAAGTCTCAATAACAGAACAAAGCAAAACAGCACCAGTGAGTCAAGGTTTGTCTCTTCTTTTACAGCGCACAAGCAGCTTTGGAAGCTTTGACCGTTTCAGGCATCACTCAATATCGAAGGGAGATGATTCAGCTGAGGTCTGTAGAACACAGAGTTTAAATTTCTGCACTTCACTTCCCCATGACAGTTATGCAAAAGCATTGGGAAGCTATTGTGTAAATTTTACAGTGGTGAGAACTTTGCTTGTATGCCTGTATCTGTCTGAGAGATTGAGGCCTTGACAAAACAAAGAATCACACCTAAACCTTGGCACTTTGATGTGAAAATAGAAACAAAAAAAGAAAATAAATAGTGCGCTTCACATTGCTGCATGCCCGAAGTAATCAACACTGTACAAGTAACCCACAGATGTCTCACTTTTGTTTTCAGGACCTTTGCAGAAATTCCCTCAATTCTAATTGATATTAGGGGCAATAAATAAAGGGAAAAAACATTACCTACAATAAAATATATTATCTTTCTGTCATTCATACATTGAGTATTGTGCTGCAAGCCTTTTTAGGTACACAGTTTCCAAGGAAAATGGCCGTGACTGAATTTTGTCATGGTAATTGTGTTAGTGTCTTAAATATTTCCCTGTAATTCCTGCTTCAGTTTGCTGCATTTTATTTTCGTGGTGAGTTATTGCTTACTTTTTGATTTCAAAACAGATATCTGAGCTGGAGACTATAAGTGACATTGGGGAAGCTGTACAAATCAAAGCAGCAAACAATGGAGGAAGTCTGAGTAAGAAGATGAGAGCCATTTCACTTACCATGAAGAAAAAGATGGGTAAAAAATACATCAAGGCACTCTCTGAGGAGATGGTAAATACAGCCTAAGAGCCCTGTGTTTGTTGGAAATACATGTGAAGTAAAAAATACTGTGTGCATTTTTCCTGTCCATGTTTCAACTGTCCTCAGTTGTGACAAACCATAACAACCAGGGTAACAACACATACTGAATTAAGCCAGCTTTTGGTATGTGCCTGTTGTGGCACACACAAATCACACAGTAAGGGTCCAGGAAAGTCATAACAGTTTTACACCATTTAATTTTGCTTTTTCATCAGGGAACATTTGTGTGAGCATGTGTGTTTGAGCACAAAAATATCCCTCCTCATGTGGGCACAAGGGAGTATTGGTTGAACCCCACTGTCAGTCTGATGCTCAGTTTGTACAAAAGGCTTCATTAGAAGAATCCATCTCCCAATACAATAATTATTTCTGAACTCCATTTTGTAAAGGTCAGCCAGAATCCTAGAGAATCCCAGCTCATATGCCTTATCTCCTTTTCCCTTAGCTAATCTTAGTGAAACTATCTTTATTGAACATAAAAAACATAATCTTGCACATACGGCAAAACCTGTTTTCTCAGTACTCTCTGTCAGTAAGTTCCAAAATTTAAAAACATAAGGAAAAAAACTTGTCACACTTAACAATCCTAAAAAAAAATCTAGCTAGTCTGCATCCTATCTCATGTCTCAATATCAAGTAAGTAAGGGGAAAAAATGAGGAATCTCACAAATAGAAAATAATTTTTCACAGGATACCTTTAAATAGTTTTTGGACAACCAAGACAAAGATCCATATTTCATGAGTTTAGTTTTCTTTTTTCTAAAATGCAATCCATGATCTTTATATTATGTTTTTATATTTCCTTTCTGCACATTTAAAGCAACAATTCTTATGACAGAAATTCAATGGATTACGTGGTTGGACACACATGTAGCATGATCTTCATTCCTGCAGGAGATGATGACAATCAATACCAGCCTCTTGATTAATATGTTATGCTGCCTGGCTGGTGTAACAGGCACAGTTCTTGTTGAAAACCAGTTTAGATCTTCATTTCAGTGCTCTGCCTGATATGTACCTGCATGGGTCTCTACTTCACACATGCACTGTCATCTTTGTATCATCATCTAACTGGTGAATAACTAATTCTTCCCCGAATACAATGTGCTGAAGGAAGTTTCAGTTGCATCAGGATATCACATGCACTAGCAACACAATGAATTCTGCTGAAAAATCCCTCCCTTTGAAAGATAATCCCTATTTCATTTATCTGTTACATCGTCTCTAACTTAACTGTGACTGAAATATGGATCTTATTGTTCTGAACAGGCTGTGATTCCTGAGGTGTGATTTATTGGTATAAACTCAAGGGGCCAATTTCATACACCATTAGATTTTGTGAGAGAAACATGTATCTGTTAATTCAGAAATGCACTGGATTTCGAGGACAGGGTGAATGTTGGGCAGTGTGGTGAGCACAGTTCTATAACACACCAGTGCACACATGTATAACACACATGTGTGCAAGATGTCCCAGCCTGCCACCAAGCAACCACCACCTTCAGAAGTTCAGTGTAAAACACAGCTGTGTCAGCCAGCTCCTCACCACCTGCTTTCAGAACTGAGTTCTGTATTTCCTTCTCTGAAACAAGAGAAAATCTTATCAGGCTGCCTATAAATTTCCTGTTATGAGCTTTCAGCTCTCCTGTGGTGTGTTGCAGTCTTCCTAGCTTAGCTGTTTGAGCAGGGATAGGGTGAAGTGAGTGGGGCAGAAACAAAACAGGAAATTTCTCCAGGATCATAAAATATTAGGGGTGATTGTTGGGCATGGTTAGTACCAGGCATCAACTTCTAAAATGCCTTTTTTCACAAAGGAGTTCTTAATAAAGTGCAATGATGAGCTAATCTCTGATGATGCTTTACAACAAATAACAAAAAAAAAAAAAAGTCTCTAAAATACATTTGATTTTTGTATTACAGAATGAAGAGGGAAAAGATGAGAGTGATCCTGGTGGTGGAACACACACTGAGAAGGTCTCCCTAAAAACCAGTGACTCTTTGGAAAGTCTCTATAGTCTGAACAGTGGCCAGAGTTCATCTAGTAAGTACAAGACACTACACTCCTTATTCAGTCACTGGATCAATATAGTTATTGCTTATGTCCATGGAATCAGAGCTGGTCATCCAAAATTTGATGGTAGAGAGCTCTTCATTCTGGCAGACAAAAATGTAATTTGGTTAAATGGGTAGCAGCTAGGGTAGATATACATCTATCCAGAAATAAGTTGAGTGTTTTTAAGAGTGGAAATACCAACTGTAGGAAAAAAACCCCCATGAATTATAGGGCATATTGCTGGTATATATGCCATAAGTTTTTGTGGGGTTATCGCTGCCATAGTGCTGGGTTTGCAGTCACTGGGTGCAGCCACACAAGCATCCTCTCCTGGCAGACTGGCAGTGAGCTCATCCTTTGCCCTGGAGATGTGAGGCAGACAAAGTCTCTCTGAGATGGTGAGGGATGTGTGTCTGACCTGGCAGCTTTGGGACATGATGCAGAGAGGCACAGCCCACCTGAAACCCAGTGAAAACCCTCCCCCATCAGAGTAGTCTCACTGGGAGGGCAGAGGAGTCTCTGATGAGAAATGTGCCTCCACCTCTCTCGGTGATGAGAAATGTGCCTCCACCTCTCTCGGTGTTGCTCCGCTGGGGATATTGGTTGGGTGGCAGAACACAACTATCCCTGGTGACACTGCTGTGCCACCCTGCAGGCACTGCCCAAGCCCTGAGTGCAGACTGGACCATTTGCACTTGGAGTTAATCTGGCCCTGAGATGGAACTGTGCACTTAAGCAATCACCTCAAACGAAACCATTTTTATGATCATTTTCTGTGATGTGATTTGTGAAAATTGTATATGGGAGTTTACTTCCAACACACCGCTGCTCTTATCTAAAAACATATTTGGATGGGATATTGCAGAGCTTGCTCAAATTTGCTTGAATTACTCTGCTGATATTTTATTGCTCAAGTTGGATAAAATGACAGGCAGAAATGTTGATAAGATTAAAATTTCCCTCTGCAATGCAGGTTCCTTTGATGTTTCAGCTAGCTCTGGAATGAAATAAAATAACTTCTACAGTAGTTGTTTTCATTTCACTGAATAAACAGGAGAGGTTCAGCAGAATTAATTCCCTAAATTGCGCGTTTAGGGTACATTTTATTAATCTGCAGAGGTAATATTTCAAGAAGTCTGTAAATAAAATGTGTAGTCTATTAGTATGATCACCAGAAAAAGATTACTTTAGGAAAGATATTAATGAAAGATCTCCTACCCATTTTCTTCTGTCTCTTGTAGCATGATTTTTATTGAATGTAGTTATCCTGGAACGTGTCAAACCCGCACAGAATACGCTCTGTCTCTGATTCTGTGGTTTTGAGCACTTTCCTTTGGGCTGCTGTGCAGAGTTGCATGTCTGGGCATTTGGTGCAGGGCTGTCTCAGACTGCCTCTCTCCCAGGTGGGGTGACCAGCTGCTCCGATGGCACCAGCAACAGGGACAGCCTGCGCTTCGAGGACGAGGTACCCTACAGCGGCCCCTTCTGCGGCCGCGCCAAAGTGCACACTGACTTCACACCCAGCCCCTACGACACTGACTCGCTGAAAATCAAGGTAAGGCAGCCACCAGGATTCCTTCTTTCCCACTAACATTGCCTGGGAACCATTTTTCACATGTAAATAACACACTTTAGAATGAATTTTTAACCACTTAAGCATGTGGAACACTCTAAAAGCAAGGCTGGCTTCAGAAGGCTTCTATAAGAATTTAGTTCAGACAAGGCAGACAAAGCCGAGTGCTGCTAAAGGCTTTTCAAGGCACAGATTCCAGGTAGGAACCTCTTCATATCTCCCTACATACCCCAGCCTTCCTCAGAGCAAAACGTGTTGCTTCCCACATACATGGTCTGGAGTAAGAAAAAGGTAAAGTCCCATGGGATGTGAGGTTGTCTCCACAAGCTTTCCCACTCACAACTAGGATATATCCAAAGCTCAGCGGCACCCATTTCCTTTAATAAAAACAGTTTGCCTTTCCATTAAACTTTTCTTTAAGTCTGTGTTTGAACTATGAGTGTTCTTCAGCCCAGACATGGCAAGGGGTATGTGGGCTGTGTGAGTGAGGAAGAAGAGCAACAAACAGAGGCCCAGTTGAGCATTACTAAAAAAACCCAGCCCTTCAGACTCTTTTCTTCTTCACAGCCTCTTCTTTTTGCCATGTCCTGTATCTCACACAGACTCCCTCTTCTCCTCTCTGGCCTACATGAGAACTTTTACTCTTCTGTTGCTTGCAGTCTTTAGCACTTGTCCTCCACTTCCACCCACATCTAGGGCGTTTCTTTTAATACAGTTCAACTGTTTTAACTATTTAACTGGTCATGAAATGGCAAATATCTGCTGGCTCATATAGGTTTCTTTTTTAGTCACTAGAGTGTTATATTTTGGAATTATAAACTGATACTTAAGGGTTGAAATCCCCTATATTTATCACACAAAATTTCAGTACCCTGAATCTGAATTCCAAGTGCATCTGCAGCTTGGCTTAGAGCCACTGCCTAATCCTAACCTGCATCCACATCTGAAGCTCCTGAGCCTGCACAAGTTATTAGAATAATGTATGCTCATAGAGCTTTAAATAAATGTTTATTTAGTTTCCATTTCAACTGTGCTCATAGCTCTGAGCCCCATGTCATAACTAAACCAGGTCACCAGCTCACAGTCAATTTTGTACTTGGGTTTGTACCAAAACTAGGGTAACCACTTGACTTGCTGTCCCTTGACCAGACCAGAAAAGATGTAAGCCTTGGCACTGTGGACACATCTTAACAAACTGAGTTTGATTTCTAACTTCGTAACAGAATCCCAAACCAAGCAGGCATTTGCTGGATAACTCTTCAAAGGCTTTCAAAATTTTTTTGGGATATGTGCCAAGAAGAGAGGGCTCATTTTTGAGGTCCTTGGGAGCAGGTTGTGTAGAGTCTATGACTTTGTAAGAGCCTTTTTACTATGAGAATTACTCAGAATGACTGTTTTCCTGAGCTGAGACCTTGGTTCCCACAGGGTGGCTGTGAACACCTTTACCAAAAAGCGCTCTTGAAATAGCTGTGTTGTCACCCTTTTAAGCACTCGTATTTGTTAGGGGAGTTAAATGTTCTTTATTATCTTTGAGAAATGTAGCCAGTATTTTTTACTGTAAAATGGGTAGGAGTCCACCTTTCACACAGACAAGCTATCTGGTTTTGAAGACCCTTGAGAGGCTAGATAATAAGATTATTCTGTAAACGTTATGGCATATATTTTGAAAATAACCTTATAGTAATCCCTTGCTTTTTGCCAAAATTATGCCTATGCCCATGACAAAAGTTAATTGCTGATGCAACCCTATCCCTTTTCAGGGACCAAGTGGAGCACAAAAATAGTGAGAGGGGCTGCTTATGCTCACCTCTCCTTCACAAATGTTTGGAGATAAGGACCAGCTCCACTTTCTGTAATTATTTTCCTGGGATTTTATAAAAGCAAAGGCACTGAATCTAGGTAACTAAAAAAAAAGTTACTTCCCAGTGACTAGTGCTGGTTTTGGTCCATAGAGGAAAAGCTACATATAACAAACCAGAGGTGTAAGCAGTGGTGTGCTTTTTTACTTGTTCTAGAAAGGAGACATCATAGACATCATCTGCAAGACTCCCATGGGCATATGGACAGGCATGCTGAACAACAAAGTGGGAAATTTCAAGTTCATTTACGTGGATATTATCTTGGAAGAAGAAGCTGTACCCAGAAAGATAAACCCACAAAGAGGAAGCCAGAGGACCAAGCCTAAAACATTGCAAGAGCTCCTGGAACGTGTCCACCTGCAGGTCAGCCAAGGCATTTCCCAGCTCTATTTGAAATGTTCCCTTTCCATGCACTTGGGTTTGAATGTCATTTACAGGCAGGAGGAGAAAGGCAGGTTTCAGCAGTTTTGATGTCAGCAAAGCAAAGCAAAGCAAGCAAAGCAAAGCAAAGCAACCTTGTGTCTGTCTTTTATCTGATGTGAGTGATGCCAAGATGATTTTTTGCCTTTTCTTTCATATACCTTTTATATAACTTCTATGTATCCTCAGTATTCTTAGTGTGCATACTTGTAATTCCTTAAGCCTGATAATTTAGCATAATCCTAGTATGTTGTTGAGCCAGGAAAACCAACATCCTAGAGGCCTCATAGTAGGAGGGTGGGAAGCCCTAGGCTATCTTGGGAAACCAAGGCCTTCTCTAGAACTTATGTTGTAAACTAGAGATTTGGCCCATCCGGGGGAAATTCCATGACTGGGG
Source organism: Cettia cetti (assembly GCA_013401135.1). Lineage (NCBI taxonomy): Eukaryota > Metazoa > Chordata > Aves > Passeriformes > Sylviidae > Cettia > Cettia cetti. The sequence continues at coordinate 65,722 of VZUI01087756.1, read as the reverse complement.
GAATATCACACCATTCATCCAGGCCTCCCATTGGGGCATCCTGGCATCCTTGTTAGATATGCTAATTTTTAAGGTCTATAAATTGTATACATGGTCTAACCTCTGTGTGCATTGTGGCACATTGCACCTTGGAGAAGTGGTGCACCAATAAGGATCCTTATTAAAATATTGAGGTAAAAAACCCTTATCCCTTCACTGTGTCTGGTTCTCAATTTTTAAGCCATCATGAATGTCTTATAAAGCTGCATTGTACCTCATCATGTGGCTGGGCTAGGAAACTCCACTCAGAGAAGGACACTGGTGACTTGTGCAGTCAACTGACTGCAGTTGTGTACCTAAGTACAGGAGATGTGTGGCTGTGGACATTTCAGGGACAGGGCTGCAGTCTGACCCCAGCACCAAAACCGAGAATTTCTAATTTCCAATTTCTTGTGTGTTTCTAATTTCTTGTGATCTTTCGGGAGCAATAGTGGTTTTTGCACTGTGCTCATGTTGCGCCTCTCTCCCTCTCCACAACCCTAGATCATGACTGAGTGTCAAAGTGTAACGAGGTCATGATTTACAAGTAAACATTTTTAATAAGGGTAATTGCTTTGCTGCTGATGCAAACACTCCTTCCCCTGGAGCATGCACAGAGTTTTGTACTGAGTCGACAGAAAGATCAAGGGGCACCTTTTGTGTGACACCGCAGGGCCGAGGGCTCCCTCTGCTTCTCCTCTTGCTTATGGAGGGGTTCCTCCTGTGAAAAGGCAGAGCATGCCTTTCCTCAGAAGGCCCTCCTGGCCACAGCATGGGTGACACTCATGGAGTGACCCACAAAAGTGCTGACACTCATCAGATTAAGTAATTTTTGACAGAGCTCTGCCCTGGTCCTGTGTGCTGCTGGACTGTGCTATGGAGTTAAGGCAGAGATGCTGGCATGGCCCAGGCATCTCTGCCTCTGCTCTCTCTTGCTCTCCACTTCTGCCACAGGCAGTTCAATTGGCCTGGAGAACGGAGACCATTTCAACCCATTTTCAAAAAGAAAAAGTGAAATTGTGCCTATTCCTCTACTAAACATAGTGCTTGTTTCCATGAGAGGATCTGCTTGTTTCCTTTCGTAGGAATATGCCTCAACCCTGCTGCTGAATGGCTATGAAACTCTAGAGGACTTAAAGGATCTACAGGAAAGCCACCTTATTGAATTAAATATTTCAAACCCAGACGACAGGGCAAGATTGTTGACAGCAATTGAAAATCTCCAGGATGGTGACAGTAAGTGTTTAAGATTCATTAAGGGTATATGAACTAGTATCTTAAGCAAAAGAGAGCTAAATCCAAACAGCTCCAGTAAAGAATTTTCTTTAATTTTTTAAAACAACATTCTGCAGATAATTACAAACCTTTGCTTCCCTTGCTTCATCCCACACTTAAATCCTCATCCAAATTAACTTTATTTTGTAGGAAAGTATTGTAAAAAAAGAAAAGAAAAAATACACTGAGAGCTGGTTTGCATTCTTCTCTCAGAATTAATCTAATTTGTGTTTGTGGTCAGCTTCCAAGGGTTGAACATATAGGGTGTGCATATGCATGTGTATTTTTAACCATTTTGTTTTCCTCACTTGTTCCTTTCATGGGCATTGGAAAAGCTAGGACACAAAACAGGAAAAATTTTTCTCATTATATTTTAATGATATTTCCAATCCGACTTCAAACTGTAAATAATTTATGTCAATTTTGTAGAAACTACAGCTAAACAGCTACTTAATTAGACACTCAGCCAAAACAGGAGGTAGTTTTGGCTTTATTAATATTTGTGCATACTCCCCCTATGCTGAGCAGTCATGCCATCAAGTGTGCACTTCCAATTGAGAAGCACGGGAAAGAGAGAGAAGTATAAAAAATCTTTTCCTGGGGTAGTTTAATATCAATTCTTGTCAGGCATCTACTTATTATCTCCTCAGTATGTAGGCAGCTTTCCTTTTTTTTGCTGAATGTTTGGGATTTTTTCGGAATCCCATTTGTGCATTAAGTTGTTCCTGTTCTCATTCAGCTTCCAGGGAAAAGGTTCTTGCAAACATGTTGGAGTGGCATTAGAAAGGTTTTCTTTGCCCTCCAGGTTCAGAAGTTCTTTCTGGTCTATAGCTTTGTGACATGACAGGTTTGAAAAGAACTCTTGAAGGGCTGTCTATGTAGAAGCAACGACTGAAAGAGTGAATCCAGAAAAAAAAAAAAAAAAAAAGGGTTGCATTTTGCAGAAGTTTTATTGCAGGGATCTGCCATGAAGTCACCTGAAAATGTCTATACTGAGTATAGAATTTTGGGGGGAGTCGGCCTTGCTGCACTTTCTGCAACTTTTATTGTGAATGTTTTTCTGTATTTAACGCTAGAAAAATAGTAATGAAAAGTGCTAGATTGTAATTCTGCAGTTTTGCATCAGTGTGAAAAGCAAACTGAAACATAGTGGTTTCTAACAGACCACACATGTGCCAAACTGTTCTGTAGTGGTGAGAGTATGGTTTGATATTTATATTTGCTGGGTAACAAAAAGCAGAGCAAGCAGCTTTCGATAATGAAGGTGTCTTAACACTACATGCACAGGTGCATGAAGCAACCCTAACAAGGTCCTTACATGTCCCATACACTGAAAATGAATATATTCACCTTTATTACCCAAATTGGATTCTTCCTACATTGGCAGCATAGGATTAAGTCACTTCTCTAGACAAAACAGTGTTCCTGATGCTATCTGCATGGTAGTCTAACAGTTCAAAGTCTTGTAACAGCTCTGGGAATAATAACATTAAATCTTATAAAGTGGTCCATGCTTCAGAATCAGTGACGTCACTGTAGTCGTATTTCAAGAGATTAAATTAATTTTGTTTCAGATGCACTTTAGATAGGTATAGCAAATCTTTCCAGTATTCAAATTCAATCAAATAATTTTCCCAGAGTTTATGAATGCTCACAGGGACCAGAACCACAACATCTTTTTGTGTCATGCCAGCTATAAGCACTCATTTAAGTCTAGTTAAATTTTGTAAGACTCGCGTATATTTTAAGGTAAGCCATGAGTAAATACTGTCCTAGTTTGATTCTTAAAACCTTGCCTTGTCTGCTTGCAAAGGGATCAGAGCATTTGCCACGTGACTGGTGGTGGGGACAGAACTGAACAACCTGTTCCAGAAAGAAGGATGCTAAGGACCAAAATGGATAGAAGCTATCTGTTAAGTTGTTATAACAAAAGACAGGGAGTCAAGATGATCTTGGGGATAAGCTCCGCATGAGTCTGACGCTGTACGAATCATTTGACCTCTTTGTCCTTCTGTCAATCAAATTGGAAAATTGGGTTGAAAGAGCTGGGTGCCACTGTGAAAGCGAATTCTGCATCTGGACTGAACTTTCCTGGGTCAATATATTTTTTTTTTTCCTAAATGGGTATGGCTCAGTCCAGCATAAATGATTTTTTAATTAAAATTGATTTTGTGCATTGCTTAGAAGTGAGTTGCATAATTACCCACAGCTACAATGTAATCTGTTTACCGACCAAGAGAATTCTAGATAGAATTTTGGCACTTTCCAGGTAAAAAGTTCACTTTTTTAAAAAAAACTTTGTGAAAAAATAAGATAAGGCCATAGACTGTATTTACTTTCTAAGCCCATCTTTCTCGCAGAGCTTGGAAGACTTCCATGTCTCTGCATTCCATTCATGCTTCCATGAAGCACATGTTTGATTAATGGATGGAGAGTCAGGTATGGCCCAGAGTTGAAACACAAGGGTTTCTGAGTTTTTGTGACACTGCTATTACTCAGAACAGCCAAGTGTGCTGGAATGCAGCCTCATTTTACTAGACCCTCCTATAAAGGTAGTAAAACAAGATTTCATATTTCTTTAATGTGAAATCTGATCTTGTGACATGTCCAGCAGTTTTTACAAGGCTTTTAATTTCTTTGTCATTTCTTGGCTTTTTCTTGACATTTATTGTATGTTATCCTAAGTAATTTCTTCATGACACATACTCGTGTTATAATTCATTTTGCAGAATAAACATTTATTGAGTTTTCTAACCAAAAGACCTGCAGCAGTTGTTTCCACATTATATGCTACTTAAAACCATTCAAAATATAGCATTTTTGGCAGTGACTTTTTTTAATCTTACATTTGATTTAGACCTGAATGAACTTGAAAAAATAAATTTTACCCATCTTATACCATGAATTTTAAAAAAATTTTATTTAGCAAATGCTACCACACAGTGTTTTTTAAGAAGAATTTTCTTTCTATTACTGCACTATCTTCTTTCTCCCTTTCCTGGGAGTCCAGGCCCAAATTCATAATCTTCAAGTACTTCAAGTAGCAAGGCTATCCTAGAACTGCAAGGATTTGTAAGCTCCTCATGACCTTCCCACCCTTCTCAGGTATCTTTTTAGATTTTCAACAAGTTATTCAGACTTTTATATTTGGGACAAAAGTCTTGGTTTCCATGAATTCATGGCTGTGAGAAAAAAAAAAAAAAAAGACTTTTTCATAAAGTATTTCTTAATAGCTTTCCATTCTTCTCCCAGATGGCTTCTAGACAGGAGATGGATGTCTGTGCTTTTGTAGGATGCTATTTTTAAAGTGAAGCAGTTGCTGGATGGTTAATGAATAAAGTAATAAAAGAAGTTTGGAACTTCTTTTCTTGACCGCTTCCCAGGACACATTTTTGTGTGTGCATAATAGATTTGATTCTCTTCTCCCATTGATGATTTAAATCAAGAGGTTCATCCCTGAAATCCACTGGGTTACACAAGTAACTAGTAATAGTCCAAAACTATTGTGAGGTAAAAAAAAAAAGAAATTAGCATTCATTGGATATGTGCATACAGTTCATTTTATGGAAAAACTGCAAAAGATGAATATGTGCAATTTGGGGGATAATATTTTACACTTATGTTCCCAAATCTATTTTCTTAGCTTACTTTTCATATTTAAGTGCAGGTCATACTTTAAATTCCACTACTAATATCAAATAAGGTTTAGTCTTTATTTATTGTTCTTGGACAGCAAGGTGGGAGATAGATAAGGACACGACTTTCAGTTCTCAGCCACGTTCCTTACGTGAGAATCAGGCACCAAGAGATCCATTTTACACTGAGCAGCCCCTTTCAATACATGGGATCACACAGTATCTTGTCAAGGTCAAATAGTGCTCACAGACAATCTCACCTTCTGTACTGTGGTACAATCCATTGGCCTGAACATAATATTGCCAGATTTCCCAAGGAAGCTCATCCTTGCATGAGTATTAGTATTTTTCACCTCCTTTTTAAGGCACATCTGTTTGCTTCCAGATTTTAGATAAAAAAAGAAGCTTCTTTCTGCTTTCTCACATCAGTTCAATAACTTTTCCTTCCCACAAAAGCTATGCCACTGATTTGAGTGAATGCAATACTTCAAGTTGCCTACCTGTAAATATCCACAAAATATTTGATCTTTTGAATGCCCAAAGTATTGCACAAACCACTCCAGGTTTCTCTGTGTCTTTTCCAAGAATTACCAACCTTTACTGCTCCAAAATTATCCTTTCTGAGTTTGATACTTCATGAGCTCTCATTTCATTTTCACACTTAGATGGTCTGACAGGTACAGGTGACACATGACCTGTGTACATACACAGGAGGTGTCTGGCTTCATCCTCCAAAACTCACTTTGTTCAGTGGGGCCCAGTGACAGGGCAAGGAGCAGTGGCCATCAACTAAGACACATTTTAGTTCATGTTCTTCATGTCTTCATCTCAACACGAAGAACTTTACACCGAGGGAGGCAGAGCACTGGAACAGCTGCCCAGGGAGGATGTGGAGCCTCCTTCTCTGGAGACACTCCAAACCCACCTGGGCACATTCCTGTGTACCTGCTCCAGGTGACCCTGCCTTGGCAGGGGGCTTGGACCAGGTGATCTCCAGAGGTCTGTTCCAAGTGTCCTGTGACTCTGCGATTTTGAGTCCCAGGAGGGCAGGTGAGTCACTCAGCCTAAAGCACGGTGCTCCTAGCCCCATTCTCCTGGACAAAACTCACAAAGGCAAACTCTCAGAGAGCACACTCGTGAAGTTTGGTTTGCTTTTGGGTGACCTTCTTTTTGTCCAAGACCTCCTGCCACTCATCTGGTTTAAACTGACATAACTGCACAGGTGTCAGAGTGACCTCTGTGCATTCTTGAGTTGAATTCCCTTAAACCCAAGATTAAAGTGCTTCCCTAATCAGGACTTTAACCTCATTAGAAAGGGGAAAAGCACTGGTGAAGGAAAAAAGAAATCTATCCTTGCACGTGTTGAGCTCATCTAAGTCATTGAATAACAAAAACTCATTTTAAAGGTCTAAATAGTGAGGAAGATAAGGGATGCATCACGCATCTCTTACCAAGGCTAAAGGCCTCACATTTTTTTCAGAAGTCTGCATATAATCCTACTGTCTAAAGGAGTACTGGAATAAATGTGTCAAAATGATGCATATCTTGGGCTCTTCTGGCCATATCATAGACAACAGTGACTGAGAGCCATTTATCTTATGTGAAACTGCTTTACTGTAGAAAAATGATAGGACTTCCATTTGTTGATAAGATAGTTATTTCTGATGATTCCGCAACATCTAACGGCAGTTTAATTTTATCAATTCCTGTTTTCTGTGCAGCGTGGCTTTCTTCTGATGTCCAAAAGATTAAGGCAGCAAACCTACCTTTCCAAATGTAGAACTTGAGCATATATATGTTAGAGAAAGGACTTAAGCAGAATGGAATAGAGGAGTCAAAATCTTTTAAAAAAAAATAAGAAAGAGCAAAAGTTGCTTTGCTCTTCTCATGAAGCTACTTCTAAAATTGCATGCTATGTATTTTTATAATACTCAGCATCCTGTTCAAGTGATTTAGCAGTTACTGCATAATATTTAAGACTTAAATATTTTGCTTTAAATAGAAAAAAAAGCCACCAAAGTTTGCTTTCAGTCTTTTCTTCATAAAAATGGAGGGGGAGGGGTGTCCTTCTAGCTTTTTCTGCTTAGAATGAAAAATAGAAAATACAACATTTTTAGTGTCTCAAACACCTGAATATTTGTGGTTTTCAGTTTTTAATGTAAGAAAATTCAACTAGTTTTACAGGACGTTTTACAGATATGTATGTCTTCTAAATAGAAATTTATCATTTTCCCAATTGACCTAAATTAAAATAAAATATAAAAAAAGAAATCTCAGTTCTAATCTTGTTTGTGCATTTTTCCCTGAAACACACTAAGGAGACATGGATTAAAAAAAAAAAAAAAAAATTAGGATCTGTTGTTCATAGAGGAACTGCTCAGATTATCCAGACAAACAGTTACAAGGTACTAATACAGTGACTGAGACTGCATTTTCCTTTTAATCCACTGGTTACTCAGTCTTCTTTCCATTGTAAAACAAACAAAGTGGATGGGGGCTCCTCTCTGACCTTGAAAATGTAAACAGGATTAACACTTTCTAGGTCAGTGCTTGCCAGGGCAGCGGATGACGCTGGAGCGGCAGATGAGAAGGCAGCGAGCAGCATTAGGCGGCCCAGGGGATTACGGGGGAGGCAGCAGGGCAGGAGGGCTCCCAGGGCTGCACAAGGCTTGGTTCCCTTTGCCCTGGCGGGATGATGGTGCAAGGAGATGAAGGCACACTCAGGGCAAGGCTTTGCTGTTATTTGTGTTGAACTACTTCAGTGGCTGCCAACAGCAGCGGGAATACCTTCACCGGCGTGATGCCTTTGTAATTCCCTCCTGACTTCAATCAGAAATCAATTGGACCCTACATGATCAAATATTTTCCTTGCGAAGAGAGAGATAACATTTGACATGACAAACTCTGTTCTGTAAAGTGAGAAGGAGATAAAACAGTTGCAGATATCAATTAAATCTGCTGCAACGTGTACTCTTTCACGCAAGTGCAATTAACCATTAATTTATTTGGGAACAAGGTGGAAATTTTATTCCTTGGAAAATATTTAAAGTAATTTTTTTTTTGTATTCTTCTAAATACATCTGGTTATGCTTATACCCTCAGACTTTATTGAAAAAATAACTAAGTTGAGACTTTGGATTCTTAAAAAAATCAGCTTAGTTTTTCAATTTATTAGGCAATTGGAAGTTAGAAGATATTAGGCAGATTTAATCAGGCCAAAGAGATCTACAAGACTTCCATCAAGACCTCAGAACGTTTCTCAATAAATCAAAATGCTTTGTGAAATAAGCTTGTTGAAATCTTACTCAATGAAAAATGTCTCCAAAGAAGCTCTCCCACTGTTCTGTTTCACTCTAAAAGTGAAAGATTTCAGTCTTTCATTTCTAAATTATTCTGTGTTATTCAATACAAGACAGAAAAACTCAAATTTAAAATCTTTCCCACTTTACCAAATGTTATAATTTCCAACAACTGAAATGAATGTTCTTTGTGGAAATTTTAAAATTCCAGGAACTAAAATAGATTTAGATTTTTGACACAACATTAAATCCTTCATATCTTTGGACTTCCATTCTGCCTGAACTTGAATTGAGATGTTTTAAATATGAATAAAGATCCAGAACTGACTGTTTAACCAGAGAGTAACAAATGAAGTGGAAGAAGGGAACTTTCTTTGCAAAAGCAAAAGGGTGCCATTTTTCTGAAAATCTGAGGAAAACCATCTGTTCCCTCAGAGATGTGTTCCCTGTACTTGGTTTGGAAAGCCAGATACAGTTTGAAGTAAAACTACAGCTACAGGAGGTTGACAACAGCACAAGAAAAATAGTAGGAAATGGAAAGATTTTTATTTTATCATTTATTTACTAAAGAAATTTACTGTGACTTAACATATATTTCACAGCCAGAGAACAGGAAGAGGAAATTTAAAACCAATACATATAAGAGTAGCTATATATTTGTATGTCCTCTCTTGCTGAGTTTTTCTTGAGAGGTCTGTTGATACTGCCACTGAGTTCCAGATTTTTTGAATTTGAACAGATTAGTTATACAGCAGCTAAACAAGGGCAAATTATTTGCAAGATAATTTGCTTCTACTTAGTTCTGGAACAGTGTTCAAAAACCATACAGCAGAAATTAAGCATCTTAGCTTCCTCTGAGGTTTCTGTGTTTTGGAAAATAACCTTCTGGATATCAAGCTAAGCTTAGGAAGTTTCCATCAGCCACCCACTCCTGCTGTAAAGCTCAGTGCTTTAGAAAAGCTGGTTACCACATCTTTGTGCCAAGCACTTCTGAAGGCCAGGGCAGTCTCTCTCCCTGCAGAGAGCACATCAGGTGGTGGGGGTTGCACTCAAAAGACACAGATCTACAGGGCAGTGTGTTCTAAACAAGGCACAGTGGGCTCCCTGGTTAATGCAGAATCCCATCTGGGATACAGGAGCACGGGAGGGGGGAAGGTCCCATCTCTGCTGTGGGCACGGTGACTGTTGCACTGTGCACAGCCTGAAGGACCTCAGCATAAAGGATCAGGCCAAAGCCTCCAGCATTCGTCTCTGAGAAACATCCAGAAGGAAAAAGACCAACCTCAAAGTTAACTCAGACGTTGTTACACTTCTGTAATCGCACTTCTAACTCTCGGATGCTGAGGTTTCTGTTTCTGATGGACAAACAATATTGATGTAGTCATGTGTAGATTACCAGCTCTGTTTCCAAAGTTCTTCAAGATCAGTCATGCTGCTATGTCAGCTCTTTCCCAAGGTACTTGTATTGACATTTTTTTCTTTCTTTTTCTATCTTTCTAGTTGAAGAACAGCAGAAAAGTAACGATGGTCAGGAGACGCAGAACTTAAGCCTTCACCAGAGTTTTGACAAATCACAGTTAAATGACTGTCCAAGAGATTCTGGCTGTTACATCTCATCAGAAAATTCAGATAATGGTAAAGAAGAAGCAGACCCAGAAGCCCTGTCTGACATGGTGCAGTCAATAACAATCAGTGAGTCAAACTGATTTGGTCCTGCTGCTTTTCTGCAGATTTTCAGAAAAGACAATCACATTTGTCAGTATGATGGCACAGAAGCAGAACACAAAATATTCTCAACACTGGAAATCTACTTTTTTCTGATTCATGATGCTCTAAACTGTTTCATGTGTCGGCACTTGATAGCTGAATGCTAGTTGATAATAAGAATTTCTCATGTTTTTCTTTTGAATGAATCCACATGTATTTCCCTGAAAAAGTTTATACAAAAGTATTTATAAATATTTGTACAGCGAATGCATTTTTTATAATAGTAAAGAATTTTTTTAGGTAGTGGTTCATAACCTGGAGATTTTTGTTTCTGAACTGTCCAAAATGTAAATACTGCACATATTTATTTTAAAAATATATGGATTAATCACACTGTCTCTATTTTCGGCTGTGTTTTGCTGATTTGTGTACAGAATGTATTTTCATTGATATATCATCTTAATAAAAAGGTGGATATAGTTACACCCTACTTGGAAAAGCACCAAGCCAATTCTCACTAATATTAAAGCTGTTTCACACCACTTGCCTCCAAAATGAGCTCTAAAGTTGACTGTCATTTCCTGTACTTCTTTCCTGGAGGCATGAGAGAACTGTAGGGTGGATCTGAATTCAGTTCTCTGTGGTCCTTACCTTGTGGAAGAACAAAGCCATCCAAATGGCTTCTGCAGTGGCAATTTTTTTAGGGTTCTTTTCACACTTGTTCTCCTTTGTCCCAAGAATTATACAGAGAATTCAAACTTGGAGGAAAAAAAACAAATCAGAATCAGTGCTACTCTTTTATGATGACGTTTTGTGAAGGTGCTGCCTTCTGTGTGTGGTGTGCAGTTTGTAAATAGAGTATTGTATTTGTTTGTATACAGAACTTGGAAGCTAACGTGGTTATTGTACCTGACTGTCTTCATGCGATTTTATTGTCTTTCCCCAGTATATTTCACACTGGAATACACATTTTAACTGCCTGTCTTATTTTAGAGTACTTCCTTCAATAATAAACAGAATCATGTGTTTAAGCCCTTTAAAAATACTTGTTTTTTAATGTGGTCATTACATTTCTAAGACTAACACAGTAAATGGTAATTCCACTGAGCATTTTTAGCATGCATAAGAATCTGTGTATCAAATCAAGAGAGAGACTTTTTGCTCAGTCATTAGTCACACAATTTTCATAATTTAAGGCATTTTGCATTTATGTTAAAAAGTTTCCACATATTGCTGACAATTTGAAAGAAAATCACCTTCAGAAGAGATGAAACACAAAAAGTTCCACCCTGAAAAAAGTATTTCTGAAGAAGCTATAAACAAATGGCAATCTTTTCTCCCTTTCTTCTTCTTCTTCTCATCAATGGAAGTGTTATCTGTACTTTTCATGACTTCTAAAAAGACTACTGCTGTCAGACTCCTAAGACACAAATCTGCTTTGAAGGCTGTGGCATAAAAATTGCAATTTTCTAAAACTGCATTAACAAGATTTCAAATATTTGGAGTAAATAAACCCTGTTTAGAAAAAAATACACCAGAAAGGGAGCTAGTATGATTTGTTTCTGGTTTTAACTAACTTTTCTTACCAGCAACAAATGTCAGCATTCAGCAGCAATGACCCCACACTGCCAGGCATGGTGGGGATGAAGAACCCTTGGAGGGATGAAGGATGTGAGAGCTTGTATCCAACAGCTATATTTGTTTCTTATGCTTTTCCAGCCAGATGTGTCATGACACGCACTACTGACATTACTTAATATGATTTAACTTCTGGAAGAATGGCTTTGAATTGGCTTCTATCATCTCCTCATTCTAGAGAAGGACTAAATTCAGCTTAAATTCCTCTCAGAGGGGTGAATCTTTTGGCTTTTTTGTCTGAGGCACTTAGTCTTCAGGTTCTGAAGATGTCTGCAAAGGTGCTGAACCTGTAGAAGTATGTTGAGGTGAGCTTAAATATGACTGTGACAGTCAAGAAGCAGATAAGTTAGCTGGGTCAAGGACTACCAACCACAAAGACCAGAGCTGTGCTCTGATATAAATACTCTGAGAAATATTAATTTGCACAGGTTTGCAAATGAAAATAGGCCTCCCTAGCCTTTTGTAGTGAGACAGGCAAAGCTTTCAACAGAGCAAAATACCCAACAGCTGCTGTATTTTACAGGAATTAAACTCTGCCTATTGGGCTGATGGCAAGGGGATACAGGTGTAAGGTTAAGTAGCTGGGATCAAAGGGCATGAGTTGCAACCACTCTGATCTCTGAACAGCAAGGCTTTGCCCAAAGGGCTTCTTATTTAGAAAAATACATCAACTGAAAGCTTGTTTGAGACTTTTATAGCTTCCTGCGAAGGCAGAGCAGATTAGATCTCAAACTGAGACACTTCCGCTCTCTCACACTCTTCTGAGAAAAAGAATGAGGAAATTTTGTGCCACAAAGAAAAAAATGTGTTTCCTACAAGATGCAGACCCAACTTGCTTTCCTCTCTTGGTGGTCTCATTAATCATATGGATCATGGAGTCAACTGTTTGGAACAACAGAAACACTTCCTCAACTGGCTTAAGTGCTGGGAAATCTGAATAAAAGGTTATTCCAGGAACTGGAAAAAGTCTGAGTGACTTTTAAGTAACCTTAAAATGTCCCTGAGATAGGGAAGAGAAGAAAGCAGTGGAGGTTCTGTTCCTCTCTGTCACTTAAGACAGAGTTCCTTTTCATTTTATTAGCCTTCCTCTACATTTAAGGAGAATAAAAATATTTTAAAGTCTCTTATTTGGAGCCTGTTCCCCGCAGTTAAAAAGAGATGCAAAACCAGTCAGTAACAGCAGAGGCAAAGCTAACGAGGGCAGCCCTTCTAGCCTTTAGGCAGTGGGGATTTCCTTGCTGCACAGGGCTAAGGTGCAGGTGCAGCAGACTCCCCCCGGGGTGTCTACTGACACGTGTGCTGCTACTGCTGCCCACAGCAGAGAGCCACAACTCAAAGACTTTGGTGACCCCCACAAAAATTCAGGTGGTGTCAGGCCTCCTCCTTCCCAAAGCAAAACCATCTCTGGTCAAAGTCAGCAGTGTTTAACAGTGCTGCCCCACGCTCAGCCCATGTGACTGCCATCCACACCTGGCATCACATTAAAGGAGGGCTGCTCTGCCCCCAAAGAGAGGAGCTGAGTGCCAGGCCACAGCCCTGTGATCCATGGGGACTAGCCCGCAGGTCCTGGGAGGCAGCATCCTGCTCTCCAGATTTTGTAACAACGCTTCTAAAAGTCAGAGTGCATGAATGCAGCTGTGTAGGGGCTACCAGCAAGGAGGGGCTTGCTTTCATTTTACTGAGGTGCCCATGAGCACAGGAAGCATAAAGAAGAATGTGAGCAGTTCTTCAGAATATCTGGAGAAGGTAAATCTCTGAGGGACTCAACCAACTACAGGCTGCCAGCTACAAACTGGCCTGTCTGTTTCACAGGATTCACACAACCCTGAGCCCAGCCAATTTTCCACCCACCCTACCACTCAGTTTTCCACTCCATACCTTACCAGTTCTACCCCAGAGTGTCTGGTCTGTGATGTGCAGAAGCCCACAGCTCATCAGCTGTGATATAAAGGGTGCCTTTATATCAAAGCACTTTCTCCCACGTAGTGGCAATTGAAATAATTTCTGGCATTGTCATGGGATGGAGCTGAATCAAGCTGCTAGACCGGTTTGCAAAGAAGACTGGTGCACCGATAACAAGGCAATATCGAAAGAATAAATGGGTGCTGGGAAACAGACAGGCCAGTTTGTAGGTGTCACAGTGTTCACAGGGTGAGTACAACCTGCCCCTTGCCTGGAAATCAGCTTTTCCATCAAGTCAAGGGCAGTACAGTTCTTACTGCCCACATGAGCACACGCAGATCTGTGTTCATCAGGTAAGGGAAGATGTGCCACAGACTGACCCAGTGCCTTGGGTCACAATGGCAGCTTGGTATCTGTCCTAAGGCAGCTTTGATGGCAGTTGTGCAACTGAGTCATGGAGTCACAGATGCCTGAGCCTTTTGTCATGTCAGAGAGAAGCAGTCTCAATATGTCTAGCAACAGCACGGCAAGCACTCTGCCTTTTTCACAGCTCAAAGAGGAGGTTTTGGGCTATGTTAGCTTCTGAATAGATTATTTGCATCATGCTCTGTCTGCTGGCTGCATGTGTTGTAGCACTGCTTTGTGCAATGACACTCTTGGTGCAGATCCAGGAACAGGTGACATAGGATGGTACAAGTATATCCCTTTGCTTTAAGAGTTTCTGCATGAGGTGTTCATTTGTGCCCCTGATACTCGGCTCCTGGTAGGCAATGAGCAGATTTTGCCTACAGCTGAGGAGAACGTGGAGGAGGCTATAAATAGCTGTATGGAGCAATCAGTTTGCATGTCCCCAGTACTACCTGATGAAACCACCAGCCTGCAGCTCCTCATCTGCCCTTGGTCTCCTGAGGATTGGCCAGAGGGCTGACACAGGCAGGAATCCTTGCTACAGGCACAGCTGGGATCCTTGCTGCAGGACCTTAAACTGAACCCAGTTTTGGGGTTCCCAGGACAGGAAGGACATCTTGGAGCCAGTCCAACAGGAGGAGGCTACCAAGGTGATCAGAGAGCTGAAGTAGCTCTGCTGTGAAGAAAGGCTGAGAGAATTGGGATTGTTCAGCCTGAAAAAGAGAAGGCTTCAGGCTGACCTAATGGTGGCCTTTCAGTACCTGAAGGGAGCCCAAAGGAAAGATGGAGAGGAAATATTTAGAAGGACTTGGAGTGACAGGTCAGGGGTGAATGGCTTCAAACTGACAGAAAGTAGATTTGGACTAGAGATTAGGAAAAAATTATTTGCAGTGAGAATGGTGAGGCAACCTGGAACAGGTTGCTCAGAGAAGTTGAGGATGCCCCGTTCCTGGAAGTGTTTAAAGCCAGGTTGGATGGAGCTCTGAGCAACCTGGTCCTCTGAAATGTGTCCCTGTCCATGGTAGAGGGTTGGAATAGATGATCTGTAAGTTTTCTTTCAACCCTAAGCATTCTATGGTTCTGTAATTCTATGATTCTATGATTAACTGATCCTAGAGGAAGGGCTGCTCTTTTCACTGCAAAACCAATAAAAGTGGTTTCAAACCTTCTATTTTCTCCTGGCTGGGAAAGGCCAACAAATGCCACTACAGACATAGGGGCAACAGGGGCTGGAGAACACTAATAAATTTAGGGAAACACAGCTGTCGAATCTACAGAGTTGTATCATGTATGCATAAATAGCAGTCATTGCAATGAACATGAATTTTTTATTCAGGAAAATATGTCTTTGCTAGGAGGACACAGGTGGAATGAGGTCCATGATCAGCTTGGAGGGTGTGAGAGGGTAATTTTATTTTTTTTGTGGCTTGGCAGAATTAGGTCTGACATGCTCAGAAATCTCTGCTAGGCATGAGAATGGTCTGCTGACAGCAAGAGTACAGAAAATCGGCCTGTGCCAAGAAGTCATACACGAACGAGGGACAAGAGGGCTGGAGGGCAAGTGGTGTTCCTTAACAGTTCACAGACCTTGGCTGCTTAATTTAAGCCTATCCAGTGTCCCACAAAGTACATGTTTCCTGGGCAGAGCACACATGTCCTCAGCTCTTAAGGCCCTTTCCCCAGGCCAATCCAGAATATTTTTCTGGAGGACCTCTCATGCTGTGTCCCATACACAGGTTTTTAGGGTGGAACATCAAAGGTGTAGCCCTGTTGTGCAACTCAGCATTAGGACAGGGAGACAGGTCAGGACTGTGCAGGGCCGTCAGGTAATTTTGACAGACTGTGGACAAGCTGGTTGACACCATTTGACTACCACTCATGTCCATATGGCTGAAGGAGGGAGGGCATGGGAGGGCTTCCACCTGAATCATTCCCAAGCCTCAGCTTTCCTGCAGAGGGAAGCAAAGTGTGTGACTCGTGGATACCCTGAATGCAAACAAACATAAAAGTATCAGTGACTTGGAGTGGAGTTTGCATGCAGCGTATACCCTGCCACCAGGACAGACAGCCTGTGCTGCTTCTATTCCCATCTTCTGAAGCACTTCATCCAGACAACACTGACCTGCTTTGCTTGGATGCCCAGTACCCAGTGCAGGTCTCAGTGACTGCTCCTGCAGCTGGTCAGCTCAGCCAGAGCTAAAAATCAGGCTCCAGCCTTTTGCCACTTTTCTTTGAAAAGAAACAAGGTCCTTATGCCTGTGATGTACATTATATCACAAATCTCTCCAAAATGTTCACCATCCTATTTGAGAGCAGTTCCTTGCTGCCTATCAAAAAAACAAATCCTCCAGGGAAGGCACTTCTCAAAATACTGTTGGCAATAACCTTAGACTTTAGAGACTGCAAATGTAAAAGAAGTGGAAATAGAAAGCCACTCATGTGAGGAAGAAAACACTTTAGAGAAAAATGAATACAGCAAACCTGAGGAACTCGCACTCTTTAAGAGAAATCTCTCTGTATATTATTACCTAACTACTTTGCCTCCTGAGTTTGCTCTCATCTCCAACATAAGAGGTGAATGACTATCATTATTTACACAGGCACATTAAAATAAAATGTAACTTACTCAAGAACAGTTATTTCTCTTTAAATGTCTCTTTGGTAAAAATATACAGCAAATAATTCCATATTGATGTTTTAAGCTACATGGTTATTTAAAGAGAGTGCTGAAGTATCAGAAGGAGCTAAAAGATCATAACAGCTAACTAATAGCTGTGCACCACTCAATTGTATGTACATGCCTGCAGGACATCTACCTGACTTACTTATCCCTTATTTTTCAGACAAAATGTAATAGAAGTCTTTTCTTATTTAACATGGTTAAGAAAAACATGCTTTGTGACCTAGAAAAGGCTTTGGAGGGGCTGTTATTTCATTTTGCTTGCAGAGTGAAAGGAAAGCCATCACCAGTGGAAGGGGCAGTGTGACCAGTGACTTTGTCAGCTACAGTTCCATTTTGTTAGGAAAAAAAAAAGGAAAATTGACTGGTTTGGACTGAATTTGTAGACATATTTAACAGTTAGTTAAGGTATGAGAAACTTTGCATGTCGTGAAAAGCATGAAGACTATAGCTAAATGGGTCAGCCTCATTTTAGTGAGGTCTGTGAATGGAAAATGATGGCTGAGTGTCCAGCAGAATAGGAACTGTGCATGAGCATATGCAAAGCAGTCACCTATAATGCTTGCATAATTCAGTCTCTCCAACACTGCAGTTTTGTTGTTTCCTCTGGCAAAAGACCTAAATCTTGCCCAACTGGCAGAAAAATTAGGCATGATTTGGCAAAAATAAACAAATTTGTGTGAGACATGATTCAACAATATATGATCCTAGATAAGAGGTTTAGGTACATACTGTCAGCACTTCATTGTTTCAAAATTGAATACAGGGGATCATTTAATTAAAACCTATTCAACTGAAAATCCTATTTATCTGAAGCAAATGTTTGTCCTATCTATAATATCAACAAACTATTCACATGAGCAACTAGCAATAAACAACAGAAAGATGCACAATGAATGTCAATTAACACAATTTGCTATCAAATAAACTTGAAGTTTATGTATACAGCTTTAGCACTGTCCTGTGTATCCATTATAAAGGTCAATTAACCTCAATTGCAGCTTGTCAGCTTGTTCTAAAACAAAATCAACATAAGATACCTTCCATTTTTTTTTTTTAATCAGCATCTCAGCAATTCAGTTGCCTGGCACTGAAGAACTTCTAAATTGCTAAAAGTCTTTGCTTAAAGTTTTATGTTAGCTAATGTCAAAAAAAGAAAAAGTGAGAGTGAGATTGGCTGAAACTGTCAAGGTATCACAGTGTGGCTGCATAAGGCTTTTAAAAATATTCATTATTCAGCACATAATCATGGATTCGGAACAACAAAGAGCTTTGGTATGTGTGTGCCTCAAAGGATGAAAATCTTCCTAAGTACAGCTTTCGATGCATACACTAATCCAAGACTACACTAACAAATCTCTTGAAATGGAAATCTTTGCTGAAAATGGCCTCTGTGCTTTAAACACTTTCAAAAGGTTCTTTCTCCCCCCACCCCTTCCCTTTGGCTGCAGAATGTCAGCATTTATGGTAAAAGTCAATCAGGTGCTCACTTGTTCTGCTTAATCAGGAAGAAGTGGTACCACGTGAGCACTGGGAGCTCTCATCTGGAATTGCACAAGCATCACTAACTCGAAAGGCCATCAATGTTGTAGAAAGCAAAGGCAAGTTGTTAGAAGTCTGACATAATGGTCTGTGAGAGAGGCATCAAATGTTTGAAATCACACTTGAAAATACAGGTGGATCCCTGGAGTTGGAGAAATGCTGGTTTTCTCAAAGTTAATATTTACACTGTTAATTAAAAAAAAAAAAAAAAGCAAACAAACCAGAAAAACAACATATACAAAAAATAAACCCCCAAACCGAAACCCAAAAAACTAATATGGATTGTTGATCACTTTGCAGGAAATTGTCCAGCCCTCAGACATTGAGTTAGGTTTCTTTCCAACTTGTCAGTGTTTGAGTGGCTGTTTAACTCAATTCTTAAAAAATAATGGGCAGGGTGGTGGCTGACATGATGAATCACAATTCTGGCCCTGCCAGATGCTTCTACAGTCTTTTTAAAGCTGATGATAGTTACAAAATGACTATAGTGGTGTCTTCTGTCTTTAGAAGGAAATCATAGGAGACTGTACAAAGACCTAAGGCAAAAAAAGATTGCTTTCTCGGCTCATATAAACACACCTTCCTTCTCAGAAGGTTAACAGGGGCTCTGTGCTTTCTGTGTCCTCTATGAACCTTGCCTTTGCTGTAGGCAGACTGTGTTCAGTGCTACAGAGCAATTTTTTTCCATTGCTACTGCTACTGAGGCTCACAGAATATATAAAAAAAAAAAAAAAAAAAGGCAAAAATCTGGAACTTTAGAACATAATTATACCAGACATAAACCGGTGGGAAAAGGCTTTGTTTTCTGGGTAAAATTCACCGGTGTCCCTAAGGCTTATGAAATACTTGCCTACAACTGTAGTCTGAAAAGCACAGTTTCTTAACTACATTAGAGTATCCTGATTCACTGTTTCATTCTACTTCAGTGCTTAATTCTTCCTAGAGGTGATTTTTACTTACCACTTCATTGCTACAGCAAACATCAAACTGTATTACACTGTTTAACTCATCAGGATTACAGCAGTAAAAAGAACAACTAGCATTCATAAAAAAGTAAGAGTCACTTCCCTGGATGATGGGTACATGCTTTCAAAGCTCAGCTACAAACATGAACACAGTTCATGACTACAGAAGCAGCAAGAAGTTTCCTTTACATTTTTTCACATTGCTAAAAGAAGCCCTCCTAAAAACAAGTCAGTGTCTGAATCTTAGCATTATGGTTTCAGCATGAGATAGAGTGAAAACAGATGCTTGACTTGTCTAGCTAATAATGGATGGGTGATCTGCACAGACCTAGCAGAAATTTTCAGATAATGCTTAAGTTTCATGTAAAAAGAGAAAATGTTCAGTTATTGACCCAGGATATGTGGAGATGTTGCAGTTCCTTCAACTAAAGAAAAAAAATAAATCATATTTACTATGATTTATCTCTAGCTGATAAACTTTTTAATCAAACCATTCTGCACCCTTGTAGGAACTTGCTAGAGGAAAAACATGCCTCATAAATCATGGGGCTTGGTCTGGTAATATTATAAGAAAAAGACCACCTGAGTCAGCCAGCTTGGTGTATGGTAATACCTCCTAAAAGGCATCCTGAACATCATCAGGGTCTTGTGAAACAACATTTTGATTAGCTAAGTGAAAATGAATCACAAGTGTTGGCATACAGCTATGCTATCATTTTATTCAAAGAATGATCAATCGGTGGCAGAGTGATGAAACATTAAACAGACAGATCAATTCAAGACATTATATTCTTACAAGTCTCCTAGATCCTCTACTCAAGATCTGATAGTTTCCACAAGACTTATCAGACAGGGCTGATAATTACAAAGATATGGTAATTGAGGACATTATATCAGGCGTGTGAGCTGGATCTGCTGTCACAGCAAGAACTTCTTCTCTGAGAACTGGCAGAGAAGCATTTTCTTCCTCTGTGACTGGCACAGCAGGATCCTCATCCAGCCACTGGCACAGTAACAGGTTCCACTTTAAATCTATCCTATCCACACCCTTGAAGTAATTCAGTTAATTGTGTGCATCAGTCTTGGGAGAAATCTTTCATACTGCTAGTTATGTCCTTGGATGAGTAGGGGAGCAATCAAACACTGAGGGGGCACTGCTGCCTGCTAGACCTGGAGCCACTGCCTCAGAGCCAAGAGTCCACTTAAGCACCAAGGAACCAAGCAGCCCACAAGATCAACTAAGCTTTTAAATGCTATAAATTACTCAGAAAGGGATGTGGTGTAAGCATAAATGTTCAGCATGGTGCACAGCATGGGGGAAAAGCTAGCCAGAGTATGACTTGGCAAATTAGAGAATTTGATGCTAATGTTGGTTTATTAAATTTCCTTTTTTATCTTTAGGGGGAAAAAAAAGAAAAAAGAAAAAAAAAGAAAAAGAAAAAGAAAAAGGAAAAAAAAGACTGAGTAAAACCAAAAGAATTGCAATGAAGGCCAGACAAAACATTCACCCTGACAGCTGAGACAAAGTTCTTCTCCAGACTGTGCCAATATTGACTTCCACATAAAGTCCTATTTTTTTTTTATAGAAGAGGTTAACCTTCCACAATTTACTTACTCATGAAATATAAGGTGAACAGAGACACTAATGCAAATGATCCAGTATATTAAAAAATGCATTGAGCCAGGAAACATTCAAAGTTCTGTTATAAATTATCTTTTAATGTCTGGAATAGTAGACATAGTGGCTGTGCCAAGCCCTATTGACTGGAATAGATGGATTTAGAAGGAATCTTCTTTTAGGGTTGGTCTCTAAGAGATATGGGGGCTTTCTGTGCCACTCATCCTTCAAATATTATTTTTAAAAAGAGTTATAGATGGTCCATCACATTGTTAGGACCTGAGTAACAAAATATATATGGGCAGCTAGAAGTATGTATTTCAAAGGAGCAAGGAATAATAACAAGTTTGATCCCTTCCTATTCTATCGCATAAAAGTTATCACTATCATTTATAGGGCTGTGGGAGAAAGAGGCTGCCTTGGCTTGGTCAGCTTTTGATATGAGCTGCAAATGATAGGTTGTGCTGTTCTCCTTCCCCTACTGCCCTCAGACTGCAGTCAGAGCAGTAACCAAAGACAAGCAGCTTATCTGAATAACAAAGTTTTTCTGCTTCTCTTTCCAGCCTGGGACACCAGAGCGATAGGTTCACACACCACTACTTTATTTTTACTACAATTCCACTGAGTCAGAGACTTTTTTTGTAATGCTGAGAGTTTAAAAGCACAGGAGACTACAAGGAAGTCCCCCTAATTTTCCTGCTGCTGGGGGAGCTGAAAGATTTAGGTGTTACCTAAATCTTGATCGCATGAAATGGCCAGTGTGGGGTAGCAATCCTGTGCCAGGTCTCTGTGCAGACAATTTCATTTGGCTGCAGCAAATTTTTCCTCTTTATGAGGAAACTAGAGTTTTAGGGGAAGTTTTTGTATGATCAGTTCCAATCAAACCCCAGTTACAAACACCTTGTACATATTTCTTGGTGGAGGCAAATCTTTGCTAAGAGAAAATTGCTAAACCCCAGAATCACAGAGCTTACAGATGGGACGAATCTCTTTCCCTATGGGACTGTCCTTTAGCAGTCAGGTTTACAACTTGCCAACATCTGCTGAGATGAATGGAAAGGTTTTCATACAGTCTGGGATGGAACAGCCTTTAAAATGAACTGTACTTTTCCTTTAAATATGACTAATGTGCTAGCTGGTGTGAAGTAAAAGGGACAAAAATAGAAAGATGAAATATGAAAAAAATCTTTCCTTGGGTACAAGATCTGATATGGAGATTTTTGCTATGTAGATTGTGCTGAAAACCCTCTAACACTTTGGAGGGACCATTCTGGTTTGTTTTACCTGCTGTGACTGAGACAGAACAGGGTTAGTGTTGAGACAGCTAGAGGAAAGGAGTTCCTCTGGCAGGTGTATTGACCTAGCTAACAAGAAATGCCAAAGAGATGCTGAATGTGGTAAGAGATTTGAGAATATCTTGCTCCAGTGTCCCCAGCTTCAGTCACTTTATGTGAATCCAGTGTTGCATACCTTTGCAAAGCCAAAAGAGACAGCAGACTATGCATTCAGCTGGGGCTGGGTTTCACAGTTCTTTGCTCAATATGTGAAGCTTTTGTGAGGGCCATTCAAGTTCAGCAGTCAAGCATGGAGAAACCCAGACACCATGTCCTCACATGTTCAAGTACTCTTTACAAGCTGCAGTATTGTAGTACTGCATGAAGTACTACTTGGAGCCAAAACTGGTTCCTACACCTGCCAGAAGGTAAATTAGCAATAGTGATTTTTTACAACTACAGTTTCTCAGTTGTTTTAAAATCAGTCAGTAACTTACGTGGTTACTTTCTTAGCAAGAAAAGTGCTTATGCAGTATCTGCCCAAAATGCTTCAACTATCTAGCATTTAATCATTCTTTTTAATTTAATGGAGAAAGATAACTCCTCTTGTGTCTAGTCTCTTCAGGAGGTGACTTACTTCCTGTGTAATTTCCCTTTGTGCTGCATGAAAAACAGCTCTGCTGTTCATCTCTTCCTGTCTCCTCATTTTTAGCTCTAAGGTGCAGAGCTGGGTACTGTTGCACATTATGCCAGAGGTCTATTAAGCAGCATACTGGTGCACTGAGGTGGAAAAATGTAGCAGGCAGTGATGCTGGCTGCATTCAGCACGAGCCTCGTAAATCCTGGGCACATTCTCTGCATTGCCTAAGAGGTGCTGAGGTAAAAAGGAAAAGCTGTGCTACCTGCATGCATGATTGATTGCCAGAACTGAAATATTCCCTCAGACTGCTCTGCTGCTCCTTTGCCACCTTTGCTCCAAGGCCCATGTCAGCAGGGGAGGCAGAGGCAAGAAAGGGAAGGAAGGGCAAGGGGATGTGCCCAGGTTATACCATCCTTATGCATTGGGATTAAGGCCTTGGACATGCTGCCACAAGAGCAGCCCCATGGCTTCCCCAGCCTGGTGTGGGCTGCCAGCCAGACACTAAGTCAGGAAGTCATAACCAGTTTCTCACTCTGCTTCAACAAACGTGGACTCAGCAAAGCCGACGCTCTGGCCCGGCGCCTTTGCTGAACACAGAGCCTGAGATTGTGGGTGTATTTTTACCACTCACACTCTCTCTTGAAGTCTGACTGGAACATTTATGCAGAATTCGTTCGCTGTTTTTTTAATTCTTTGCAGGCAAAACAATTTGTCAGCAGGTATTGTCTTGCTCTCTGAAGGAAGTAATCATCTCCAGCAGCACTTCCAGTCAGAGGGTCTCCAGGGCCGACTCCAAGCTCTGCAAAGTCAAAGAGGATATTTGAAAGAGAGAGCTCTGGATTTGGCTCCAAAGCCTGTCAAACATTTTTAATATGTCACATGGCACTCGTTGGAAGTATCGCTGTCCCAGTATTTAGGGTGTAAATTGTAACTGAAAGTGACATGTGCTTTCCTACAGGATCCCACAAAATGGTAGTGGCTGATATTAAGGGTGATATCCCATGTTTGTGCATATTTTCCTTGGATGATGATGGAGGATATCAGCAATCAGCTCTCACAGGTGTGAGCCAGCAAAGAATTGGAAATAACCTCTTCTATCTGCAAGAGAGCTTTGAATCACTGCCTGCCTGTCACCAGCACTGAGCCATCCCTGGGAGGCCATGCTGTCCCTACAGTTCCCATGCTTGAGCCTCACCCCTCAAGCCTTAAACACCAAGTGCCCAAACAAATATCAGGAATGATTCTCCAGAAAACTGTTCCTGGTATGGGCATGAAAACAAAATAAAACCCCTTGCTTTGATAACTTTTTAAGTTATCCTCCACTCACTGAATGGTACTGAAAAAATTAATGTGCCCTTCCCTCCTCTGATCTTGCTATTTCTGGTGGCAGCCATCCCACACTCCCCAGACTTGTCCCTCCCCACCTACACAAGGCTCCTGTGCAGGTCTCCAGAGCTGCAGTGGACTGGGGAAAAGCAATGGGCAAGTAACAAGGCTTGGCCAAGAGGTTAAGAGTGCATCCACACTAAAAATGATGGGATGCATCTCAGCCAAAGGTCAGCACTGGGTCTGCACTGCCCACACACAACTCTGTGCTGTGGATCTGCAGCCACTACCACAGGCTTGGTGCTTGGATTTATCCAAGAGCCAACATGGAACTGTGGGGACACAGCAGAGACACTGCCAGCCCCTCCATGCTGTGAGCAGATAGAGAATGGAACACCTCCCCTTAGGAATGGGGAATAATGAAGACATTGGGATTTATTTATTTTTGCCCTAGAAACTTTGCATTAGAAAGCTCCCATTTTCTGCAGGGTTGCAGAGGATAACAAATGGATGGGGAGGCCAGGGGACCAAGCCCTGGCAGCCAAGGCGAGAGCCATGCTGAGGAATACCTCATGTTAAACAAGCAGGATAATTATTCTGCTCTACTTAGCACCAGCTAGGCCTCATTCGGAGAACAACGCTCATTTTGGGGCACTGCATTTTGAAACTGACAGACACTGGAGAGAGTTCAGATGAGAGCAACAAAAATGATTTAAGAGTTAGTAAATAAGACCTCTGAGAAAAGGTTATAAGAGCAGGGGCTGCTCGGTCTGGAGGAGAGAGGACTGAGGGGAAGCATTACTGCCTACAGATATGCAAAGGGCTGTTTCAGAGGTGACACAGACCAATCATTCTCATTAGAGAACAAGAACAGAACAAGAGGCAATGGGTTTAAGATGCAGCAAGGGGGAATTTAGATTAAATAATAGGCAAATGTTATAACTATTGGAAAAGTTAGGCCACAGAACAAGTTTACAGAAAAGTCTGCAGAATCACCTTTACTGGAGAAATATGTGGTTGAGATGAGAGACCTGTCTGTAAGGGCTAGGCTAAGGCTAAGAACATACAGAGCTCCTTTCCACTGCATAGGGGTGATCCTCAGCCCTTCACAGACAAAGGATGGCTCTTAATAAACAGAAAGGAAAATGACGAGTTTGTATATATGCACATGAATGCATGTGTTTATGAATATTGATGCAATTAACACTATACAACAAAAGAAAGGCTATCAGTAGTCACAGCCCTTATTGTCATTCCATGTTTTGTCCCAAAACACCATCTCTCTACATCAGTCTTTCTCCAACACTACGGAAGTCATAACTGGGACATCATTAAAACCATACATACATTTTTGGGTCTCAGTTCTACATTATTTGTCCCACAGGATGGTGAGGAAGGCAGGAAGCTCATAGAGCTTGATTTAAAACCAAAATAACACACAACATGGAAGTGCCATGGATGGCAAACCATGCTACTGCCATGGAGACTTACTGTGACAGCTCCAGCCTTTCACCTCTATGCCTAGTTCAGATACAACTGCACAACACCAGGTCCTTTCCATTCAATGGTTACCTTAACTACAAGCCAGATATCAACAAAGGCACAGGCAGGGAACAGCAGATGGAAATGGAAGCACTGAGTCACTCTCACTGTTACCTGCAGTGTTAGAACAGCGCAGAGCCTGAGAAATGCCCATATGAAAATAGAGTGCAAACAGAGAAATAGCTGTGTCTGAAGCTTAAATGTTACCTTGAATTCAAATTATCCCTACCACTTCTGTGGAGTCCTAAATGCTTTGAAAATTACACTTGCAAGTAGGCACTGTACTATCAATACATTTGGGATTTTTTTTTTCCTAAAATACTAACTTCACCTTTTGTCATTAAAAGAAAGTCCAGCCAAACCAAAAAAGCTCCCACATTAGGTCCACTCTGAGTCTTCAAAAGCTAGTCTGAGAATTTTGAAAATTTTTGACTAAATAATATGATTAATATTGACATATCATTTAACCTAGAGTGAGGCTTTATGCTGAACTTTTATAAATATATTTGAAACAAACCAAAAAAAAAGTGGGCATAGGCACAATGTTAGTCCAAATATGAACACTGAAAAGAGTGACAGTGTAGTCAAACTATTTATTTGCCACTATACTCTAGCTGCTCAGAAACACTCCTCTCCTTGCCATAGGTCACTGCTTTGGAGAGGTTATCACTATTGACCAAGCTCTTTGCAACATTTTTTGAGGCTATCGTAAAGGCAAGCAAGAAGCATGTGCTGATAAAGAACTGATTTGAAATGTCAGCCTTATGGGAGGAGGTGCCAGTACAGCTGGCTGGCTTTTTTTTTTTTTTTTTTTTTAATTTCTTTTTATTTTTCTCAAGTACAAGAGGATTAAAACCTTCCTGGTCAGGAAGAAAACCCAGAGGAAAAGAAGCCAAAAGTCTGACAGGGCTATGAACCCCATAGCTATAGCAATAACTTTGCAAATGACTAATAATAAGGAGTCGATAATCCAAAGGATGATCTCTGAAGTGAAGAGCACCAAATTACTTTGGGGAGAAAATCAATTATCTCCTTTTGTGGCTGCACAGCCTACAATATGCAAATGCATAGAAGTTACCATAGTCACAGAAAATCAACTTAGAAGAGAAAAAAACAAGGAATTTTACAAGAATCGCTCCAAAATATCCTCTTCATGAATGGATGTGTATCTGCTTTATTGACACAGCTGCACTCTTATTCTAATATTCCTCATCACAAAGGCTGACAGCCATCTAGAGATGTCAGCATCTATGAAAGAGATGCTGCACTATGGTGAAAGCAAAATGGGGTGACTGCCTCTGAAAGGAAGTAGAGAAATCAAATTATCATCAAATATTGTGGACAGATTTTTAACATCTCTTCTCTTGCTGAGTGGTGTCTTACTCCATAACTGGGTCACTGAAATTAATGGAACTACTCGCAAGTAAAACAGTACTCAATGTGCCTTAGAGCATCAGTGTCTGACCCACAGCACATATTCAAATGTCACCTTGTATTTTAATGTATCTCAGACTTGAGGGGGTTTAAAAATTATTATTAATTTAGAAATAGACTCCTTATTGGGATCAGGCTCTTTTTTTCACTAGAAGCACAAACGTCTTTAGAGGAGATGTCTGAACATTTGGCCACTTGTTACTAAAAATCCCATTTCCATGCCTGTGTAATCCACATTCCCTGAAGGTTTTGAGAGCAAGGAGCTTATTGTTGATAAAAAGGGAGAAGTGCAGCCTAAGGGCTGCTTGGGAACTCCAGATGGACAGAGGTCTCCAAGGGGAGGGTGCATTCCTCGAGCATCTGCTGGTGAGCCAGGAAGACTGTATGGGACAGACCTCATACACGTTGCAGTTAAGCATCGGGTTTAGGGACTTTAGTTAAAATGCATTTAACCTCTGGATTTAAGGATAAAATACTATTATCCCTATTGGGGGATAGCTGACAAAAGCACCGTATCAATTGTGCTTGGAACGATGAGTTTCCTAATTACAAGCACCGCCTTTACGACCACACTAGGGAAGCCTCTGAAAAGACTCAGAAAGAAATGAGACAAGGAAAGTTTTATCCAGAAGAGCTTATTTGGGAGCAAGGATTTTTCTCAGCCTCAGCGTATCCCTGGTATTTTCTAAAATGGGAGCAGAATGGTGTCACTTCTGAGATGCTGAAAAGAGCTGAAAGTACTTGGACTCAAGCCATGGAGAGAGAGCAACCCAACTGAGGAATATGGATAAGGACCTCCTAGCCTTATTACATGATTTCAGAGAAGGCAGAGACATTTCTCTCTCAGCGTTGAAAAAAGAAATGCAAAGCAATGAGAGATCTTTGTGCTCCACAGGTGAATTTCCCAAGCTCTGGACAAAAAATTCTTAAGATTTAACACAGAAGATGGAAATAGTATTTGTGAATTCCCTCACTTCTTGTGTCTCTGAGAGATAGACTGGCATTAAGCCTTCATTAGGAGGGGAAAGTCTCACCTAATACCATTTCACTGTTCCTCAAGCTTACTCTATGCCCCCTTTTACATGTGCTTTTATATCTGCTCTTCAGAGACACATGGGGTGATTAACACCATCATAGATAACTTCATTTAGTGTCCCAAGCTACTGGGATAAGGCACTAAGCTGGAGCTATTTAAATATCTTTTTTTTAAGGTAACCTCCTAAAGCCTGAATACAGAACTTACTAATACCTGTAGTGCTTCACTGAAAGCAGGATGATGTCAAGAAGCTGCAAACTTGTCCAGTCCAAGGTCCATTAAAATATTTGTATTCCACAGGCCACCTGCCATGAAACCAAAGATTGCCTCCAAGGATGGTTTAGGTCAGGCCATGAAGTTCTGGGCTTTCAGCTTCCCTCTCTGCTGGGGTGTTGCTGCTCATTAATTTTCAGCCCTGAAGTAAACTGACACTGCACCTGCATAAGAACTAAACCTTCAGTGATGGAACTCTTCTTTTTACATTGGGTGAAAACTACAGCTGAGTGGCCTTCAAAATCAACATTTATGGCAAAAAAGAAGTGAGTCATAGCTGAGAAAGTTGGGAAAGATCTACTGTGCATGTGGTGCCTCAACTATACTCTTCACTCTTTTGGAGCATCACTGAATTATGACCTCTTGCCAGCTGTAGGATATGATGTGGTCTAATATCAAAAATAGGTATTTGGATATAATTAGTAAAAGCAAAAGATACAGGCTGCACACCACCTCCATGCCACCTGGGCATTGCTTTACTTAGACTCATTCCTTACAGGAATTACCACAAAAATACACTGGTCTGCTTACTATAGCAAGCAACAAGAGCTATCACAGAAGAAGGTGCTGTGAAATATTTACATATATTAATTCTCTGAAGTCACTTATGGCAGGCATAGGCCTTAGAAAAGTTTTGTCCTACTACCATTTTATACAAGTTGGTCATAACTCTGCAACTTGAAAATCATTATCCTATCCATCAATTTATGTTCTTGCTCTTATTGTCAACCTGAAAGTCCAGTCTGAGGCACCCACAATATTTAGCCTTTTATAAGACAGACCTCATTAAGAATTCAGTTCAGCAAATCTTGACAAGAATTTTTCTTTTCAAGTAGCAGACAGACTATGTATATATATTTAGGGATAACATGGGAGTTGGTTGCCTTAGTAACAGGATCTTTCAGCCATTGCATTTAGTATTTACTCAGCACTGGAAATGTACACTGTATTGAGAAGAAATACAGTATTTTTATTAGTCTGCCCCTGTGAATATACCCATCAGCAGCAAATGCACACTGTGTAGCTTGACTTTCCATTTCTGAGTTATGTGAAACCTCTGAGAATGGAGCATGCAGAAATGAAACCAGGGCACCTGGTGCAATGTATTTTTGTTACAAGTGTTTTGAGAGGAAAAAAAAAAAAAAAAAGAAACAAAAAACCCCAAACCTGTTGTGAGAGTTTAAAGCTCACACTAAAGATAGTCCATGTCTCTCAGTAATATGTCCAGAAGCAGAAAACTATAAAAGCCATAATTTCATACTCTGCTGAAAACAAATCTACAGAAAATAGTTATGAAAGAGGATATTTGTAAAGTGGCAGTTTCCACAACTGCATTAATGTGTAGTACTGGTTATCAAGAAGTGTTAAGAAAACTGTTTTACCTGGTATTTGGGGGGAAGGAGTGAGTGTATATACATTTAAAGTGCTATTTCAAAGCCTGCTTCACTCTGGGTGAAACAAGGTATCAGTTACAGCTGCATCAATTAAAATGCAGGGGAAAATAGGCAGAATTGAGCCATTGAATTTTGAGACCAGCCAGGATGCCAAAAAATTTATATCTTTTCCTGTGCAGACATGGCATGGGATTTTTCATCCTCCCAGCAAGACAAAGTTGCCTTTAGGTGCTGAGCACAAACCCACCACCTCCAGCTGTCCAGTGCCTCCTGTGAGGGCACAGGCTGCCTGGGAACAGAGTGTACCTACCATGGCACACAGTCCCCCCCTGCCTCTGGGAAGGGCAGAGCTGGGAATTGCTTTGCACCAAAACGACAGGCAAAGACCCACTGGGTTTTCACAGATTTTATTTCAGGACTCAAGAACATAGCCAGGCTCCTCTGCTTGGAAGTACAAGAGCAGGTCACCCAGGACCTTATGGTCCCAAATGTTCAGGGCTGAGGCTGGAGAAGGTTTAAGCATGTGAACCAACCTGGCAGACTTTCTTCTAATAGTCTGTGCATTACCTCTTGCTCTTATGGTAACCCAGCTCTTGCGTTGATAAGAAATCCACTCCTGGGCTGCTCTTTCTCATTATAATTTAAGAAAGCGTAAAACACTTCTGTATTATAGCAATTTAATATCTCATATGGCCTCTGTCACAGTGTTAGATCATACCCTTACAGGATGATGGACTCTGGACTAATACGGCTTTTCCTTCTCTAAGTACTGCAATCCTATATCCATTTTGCAATTCAGATGGAACAGACCAGGGTTTTCTCAGACAGAAAAGCAGAATGTTATAATCTTACAGAATAACTTAAATGCAATTACAGACAGAACATTTATTCTATATTAACAAAATAAGAGCTGGGAAATAGATGTGGAAAAAGCCTAACAGTGAAGAGAGCAGGCTGAACCAGACAGTTCTGCTGGTTTAAAGCGCTACCCAACAAATGCAGGCTTTTTCTTTTGTCATGAACAGCTTTCTCCCCAGTCCTGACTTTCTCAGGTGTTTTTTAGCACCAAATATTGTTGCATAGATGGGTTTGCAATGGACTTTTGGGTTAACTGCTGAGAAGGAGGCCTGAAGACTCTGCTACCAGACAGCATTACTGGGCTTTGCACTCCCCCCAGAGGGGCAGGAATGTGAGTCACTGTGCTCATGTGTAGGGCTCTGCTGATGCTCCATCAGCTGGAAAAGCCACATGATGTCAGTGCAAGGGAGGCTACAAAGCACCCAGCTGGATGGGGATCAGCAGCAGTAGGAGCAGAGAGGTGGATCCCCTACCCAACAGAAATCGCTTCCCCCAGACCAATTAAAATGTTTGTGTTTAAAAAGAAAAGCGGGGGGTTTTTTTCCCCATTTCTGTAGCCATCCTTCAGTGTAATATAGATAAAGCTTCATATCTCTGTAAAAAAAGTGGAGAGGAAAAAAGGTAGATAATACACATTGTTGAAAAATGGCATAGAGATGGCAAGCTGCTTTTCCAGACAGGCCCTCCATGAATTATCTCATTATTGCAGACTACAAACTATGCTGCATTTTCAGTCTTTTACAGGAAGAGCTCTGCTCCTGTTTAACATACACATGAACTAAAACCTATCAATTTGCAGTAAAAAAAAAAAAAAAAAAAAAAAAAAAAAAAAAAAAAGTTCTGAGAATTAGGAAAAGGTTTCAACTAGTAAAGCTTTTTGTCTAATTAAAAAAAAATAAAAATCTTTGCTTGTCCTGCTCAGATTTTAGGGCCACATAATTCGAAACTAAAATACGTGAAAGTCACACAGAAAAGAGGCTTACCAGCAGAGTCTTACCCATGCAAGAATCAGAAAGAAGAAACAAAATGGCAGTGCATTACTAACCCTCAGTGACTGCAGGTAACAGACAACTCAATGCTATTTTATGGGAGATTCCCTGTAGAAAATCAAACTACCAAAGAGTTTTGACTATTTGGCTCCCAATCCCATACACTTTGGAACGGTCCAGGCATGCCATATTTTCCATCTAGTGATCCAGAATGTGTAATACAACTTCAAAAAGCTCTGGATTAGTAGCTGTGATCATACAGAGCATGATCTACAACTATTGTTTTGTTTCAGTTAATGCAGTAGCAACAAGGATGCAGACAGATCTTGCAATTTGGGCTACTCATTACTACTGAAATTGCAACACCTTTCTTTTCCACTAGTTTTATTTTGCTGATATGCATATCGGAGATTTTTTAACTGTATTTTTTTTGGATTGGCACAGCACTGTATAACTGCATCTACCCTAAACTGCTTCTGTCATACCTAACTGCTTCTGAAATGAAAATACAGATGATGGTGACTGCAATAAACAGCAGACAGAGAAGGACAGGTAGTTTGTTGTATTGTTCCTTGGATCCTTTTCAGCAAAGTGAGCGCAAAGTATTGATGTTGCATGATGTGAACTGAATCTACATCTCCTCGTGAGAGAGAGGACAGCTACAGTGGGAGTAAAGAGGTAAGGAGAAAAAAAAAGGGTAAGTTTGTTGTTCAGCAGCTGAAGCTGTCAAGGTCCTTAGGAAAGGGAAAATCTGAAAGAATCGACATCTGTCAGCTCTGCTCACTTTGGGACTGACTGACAGCAAGAGAAGAGCATTATACTGAGATGGGAAACATTTGGGACTTCTCCAGATCATATGAAGAGATGCATTCTCTGTCCCCACAATTCAGCAGAAATTGATATGCTACTAGTACCTCTTTCTGAGCTTGTGAAACCCCTTCCTCACACTATTTAATTGCAGCTGTGGGTGCTGTGGGAGCACCTCAGTGTGATGACAGCCACAGAGCTCTCTGTGTTATGTACTGCAAACAGAAAAAAAAAAAAAAAAAAAAAAAAAGGCAGTCCAGCCCAATGAGACTGTTTGCACACAGTCAGAAATGTTTCTTAGAACCATGACATAAACATACTGTTGCATTTTTATCAGTATTTTGTATTTGGTAAAAATACTCTGAAGCTTAAGGGCTCAGCGCCCACAAGTATGCTGGCACACAGATTTTGCATATCTCGTAAAGTCTCTGCCTGTGCCTGGGTGTGCATAAGCAGTAGATGATTTTTCAAACACTTGCATATCTGAGCTGCAGGGCCGAGCCAAAAGCATGGCAGTGAAATATGGGCTGCACGAAGGTGTTGATACAGTCCAGCAGACCTACACACAGTGCAATCATTCAAGAAATAGAGAGGAAACTGGCACGGGACTTTTATTTTATTGTGATTGCACAGAAAGGCTAATCTCTGCTTCTGTGGATGGATTGTTTTCCCTGGCTGTACACACTTCTTCTGGAATGGCTCTAACTTTACAGTATCTGCTTCCAACCAACTTCTCTCCAGGCTAAATAGACACTTGCTCCTCACACGACAGTGCACGGGGGAGTGATGCTGAGAAAAGAAGACATGGTGTGGCTGACATCTTTGCTTGTCTTGTGAGAGT
This sequence comes from Cettia cetti, assembly GCA_013401135.1. Taxonomy (NCBI): domain Eukaryota; kingdom Metazoa; phylum Chordata; class Aves; order Passeriformes; family Sylviidae; genus Cettia; species Cettia cetti. The sequence continues at coordinate 32,621 of VZUI01087756.1, read as the reverse complement.
AATCTGAGTAATGTCGGAATGATTCCATCAATATTGTCAGAAATAGGTTTAAGAGCCCTCCAGGTAGGTTGCAAGCCTTGGCACAGGGAATAACTAACACAAAGTGGTTGCCAGTTGACCAGAGGTTCTGGGAAGGTACAAAGCAACACTAAGGACCTTGACTTAGGCTGATGACACAGTTTTCTTCTTCTGTGTTCTCAACATTTCTTCCCCTATTTTAAGTCTGGAGTATGAAAGAAGCATGGTGGACTATGCTGTCAAGTGCTATTGGTTTTAAACATGGCACTCAGGAATGACACCCAACTGAGTCTGTATAATGCTGGATGAGCCTGCTCACTTCTCAGTTCTATCTGAAATATGTATCCACTAAACTGAAGTATGCTGGGCATTTACACAATAATGGCAACTGTGGTTCCTGCAGTACAGATATGTACTACAAATATCACTAGGAAATGCCACTACCACTTTGCCCAATGAGCAATAATAAATTAGGACACCTCTCCCATCAAATCTTTGAGGATACTGTTTAATACAGATTTCTAAAAATAATGGAAGAATGCTGATGTTGTTGTGAGATCTCTGGAACAGTGTTTGAGACATCTTTTTTCAAACTGTATTGGCCCTCCAGGCTTGTTCTTTATTCTTGAGTCACTGACCTTCAGTGTTCCTTTGCTTCACACAGTGTAAAGAGGAATACATGTTCTTACCTGTTATTTCCTCCTGGATTGGAAACAATATGGGCCAGGGAGCTAGCTCTTCTAGGATAATAGGCAGGGCATAGCTGCTTCTGGAGTACCATAACACTAATTCTAAGTGATGACTGAAGTAGATCTTCTATGCCAGTCAAAAGATTCACAGTAAAGGCCCCAAAGTTCTCATCCAGTGCATAAACCCACTGAGGTACTGTAGGTAATACCTCCAGGAAAAGAACAAATATAAAACAGATACTCTGATGCTTCAGCCACAGTACTCCACAAAACAAACAAACAAACAAACAAACAAACAAACAAAACCAACAAAAAAAACCAACAAAAAAAAACAAAAACAAAAACAAAACAACAAAACCAAACCACAAAAAAAAACCCAAAACCAAAACAAACAAAAAAATGACACCCCCCCACCCCAAAACCCAGAACTTTTTCTATCCACACATATTGCAAAACTTCTCCTCTGCTTGGGGAGCTCGCTATTCAGGCAGCTATATTTGAGTGCATTTTTGTTTCTATCCTTTTGTTGTCATTTACAAAAGACCAAATTGACAAGCCTGACTGACATCTGTATGGATTACATATACACAGCAACAACATAAATGAGGTAAAGTGGCCTCCTGGGAGACTGATGGAACTCTTGTTCATTATCATTATCACCATGATGATTGGTGCAATGACGAGGCTCCCAGCCATCCCATCCTTGAGCTCTGCAGCCCTTCCTGCCACAAGGTGCTGCAAACACTGCTGTGAGTGATCACTTTTCTTGTCACCCTGTGCATACCACTCTCCCTGCTCCCACACAGGACACCCAAGCTGAGCAGAAGGTGGATGATGTGTTCCAGGCACCAGCATGAATCCAAGCCAAGCCACGATTCAGACTACCTCAGGCTCCTGTGGCTGGTGAATTCAGCCAAGCTCACAGCTGCCTTTTGGCCTTGTAACACTGACCCATTTCACTATGGTTAAGAAGGAAGATAAACTCTCAGTTACCAGACCAGCAAGTGCCAAACTGCTTTGTCTCTTCAATAAAATGTCTCTGGTTTTTATTTTTCACACCACAGAAAGCTGCATCAGCATTCACACCAACTGAAATTCAAGTAGAAAAGCGGGACAGATAAAAAAATCTGTGAACATCTCTTTTCTTTTCCAGATTGTTTTTCCTATATATCTACTGTGTTGCATTATACTGGTATCATTGCAACTGTATCCATGAAAGGGGAAATAGTAATTTCATTGTTAACCTCAAAATTATTTCATGAGGGTTCGGTGAAATGGGTATGTTAAAGCAATTAAAGAATCTGCAATGAAAATGTGGCAACGTTTTCATGACTTATGCCTTTACAAGACCTTGGATAACTACTGCTAAAGGTTAATATGCTTTATATGAATCTGCAGGTATCTGTCAGACACCGAAAGCAATCTGGGGAACGAATGCTGCATGGCAGAGACATCTGCTGGGAGCTTCTTGCACTCCTCCCACGCCTCGTGGTTCAGCTCTCCGGGGTTGTGGATCCTGGGAAAAGTCCCGAGCTGCTACTGCTGCCTCCAGCTGGGGAGTGAGTTTGTGGCTAATGGAGAATTCAGCACACTCCTGCCCAGCCATGGCCAGCCAGGCACTCGACAGGAGCCAGAAATCTTTAGGCTATATGCTGAAATTTTAATGGAAACTTTTGCATCTAAATTGGCAGCTATGCTCCTCTACCCAGCTGCCTGACATTGAACTGTCTGTCAGAGGAAGGCTGGTGAAATTCTTCCCTTTCCCAAGCATATACAGGAGGAGAAGACCAATGTTTTAATTAGGGAAAGGGGCTATCAGGGACCTCCATAATTTTGACAATGTACTCCCACTAAGTCACTGTTATCTAAGTTAAAAACTGAAAATGAGGTTTCAGATTCTAGCATCTCCTAAATTCCTAGCATCAATCACCTCCTTTCTCAGAGAGACATTGATTCTACTCTCCACCTACAAAGGGGATCTCAATCCCTCTCTCCCTTCCTCCTCCATGGTGGGAAAACGCAGATTGATCATCCTGGGTTGACAGGATCACACTGTGCCTTGACCATACCCCAGCATCCTGTGTTTCACTTTTGGACACTGGCTTTAAAATGATTGAGACAATGCAGGAAGCACTCACCAAGTAAACCCTCGAAAGACAAAACCCTGTTTTGTACAATAGCAGAAAAGAGGATGCTTTGCAAACTCAATTCCCTTTTCTCCAAATGCAAGGATACAGCTGATACAAAGCATCCTGCAAATGAAAACAAGCTGTATTTGATTCCACGCACACCGAATGCTTGAACTGTGTTTAGCACATCACAGGTGTAGGGTTTGAGTGATAATCCCCAGTGTAGCAGGATTTTTCCTGCAGACACCAGTTCACATCTGATGGGAGACTGTTTTAAACCCAGCCTCTGCTCTTACATTGTAAGAACAACTCTCTCCCTCAAGCTACTTGCAGACAAAAACATGTTTACCTCCACCTATCAAAGCACCAGGGGAAAAGAACAGCCCCTTGAAGGAAATTAATCCCCGAAAAGCGTTTGAAATGTTATAAACAGTTTACTACCAGAGTGAACAGATGCAGTAAGAAGGATAAACAAGCATTTGCCCAGCCCCTCAGAGGGGGTTGGCTGCACAGCCCCTTTACACTCAGGCCAGAGGCAGGCCGGTGTCGTGTCCTGGTGTAGTGGGCAGGGGCAGCTGGATGTGGCCCAGCCCAGGCACCCAAGGCAAGCAGCTCGGCACCAGCAGCCCCTGGCACCGCAGCACCTCGCACTCCCTCGCTCAGGGGCATCCAGAGCAGCTCTGCCACAGCTTTTGCAAAGCAGTTGTGCAGGTCTGGACTTGCATTGCCCACCCTAAGGTGACAGTGCTCACCACGGAGTATGTGCATTGCCTGCTGTTACAGGGAAGTGGCAAAAACACAGCATTCCAGGAAAACAAAGACCAGCCTTCCAGTGTCTGTCCCAACCACATTTATGCTTTCTCCATTAGGAACTCTGTGGGGCAGGGGTTACCCATAGCTTTCTCTTTCAGACAAATAAGCCTCTACCTCTAATGCCCAATGAATATTGAATTATTCTGTGCAAAATCAAGCCATTTTCTGCAAACACTGAATGTTCCTTTCTGTTCCTGAGCAACCCATTCCTGAGTGTAGCATTCCCTCAGATAATGGAGGAAAATGGAGATAGGCTGCCCTCTCACAAACGAGAGTAGGTAAAAAAAGGTGATACAAAAGACAAAGTGGTAATGCCCAAAAGCACAAGGGCAAGATCACTAGGATTAGTTCTGCCTATTTTGCAGATGCAAGACAAGTCTGGCATCGCTGTGCAGAGTCCAGGAGTATCCATGAGCAGGTCCTAATAGGTCATGGAGAAGATGTGGAGGGAAAGAATTAGGCACTTCTGGATTTCTTCTAAGCACATCTGCTGAAGACCGTGTGTTGCCTTCAAGGGACTACAGAAAACGCGTGGTGCACTGAGCCTTCAAACTCTGCAGCAGCCCAAACCAGCTACAGGGGAGTCAGTGGCATCTGCAGAAGCTTCTGGCAGGGCAGAGCTTTGCTGCAGGGCAGAAAACCTGCTGAGATGCTTCCCTTGACTTGACTCCCAGGCAGGTGGCCTGTGCTGTGTAATCCTGCAGGGAACAGCCAGGCCTCCAGGGAGTCAGTCAGGTGGGGAGGCCTTAACTGATACACTGAATTCATTAAGCTGCTTTGCTAAGGAGAAATAGAATGGAAATTATACAGGAAATGGCATTTGAGTTCTGTCCTTGGGCAGGTATGGTAACAAGTGATCCCAAAGTCTTTTAGAGGTTTAACCTCAAGGACAAACACCAAAGCCTGGCCTCTGCTCCAGAAAAAGAAGAAATCTCTGAAATGAGGGGCTTGTATCAGGATTTTTTAAAAACACATTCCTAAATATCTGCACTTTTCAGTGTCATATTTCAGATGGCCCCATATTTCAGGTGTATAAAAAAGGGCTCCTATTAAATATCAAAATCATGAGCAAAATCCAGTTTGATCATATGCCTTGTTTGTGCTAAACCTTTTTTTTTGCTCACCATCCACTGAGAGTGGCATAAACCACAAAGTCCCTGCTCATGAGTTACACGGATAAAGAAATACTGTAACCAACGATTACAAGTGTCCCCTACTTAAGAATGAGCACAATTACAATGGTCCCACTTCAAGAAACATAATTAAATTTCCCAAAAGAAATTAAGAAAAGAAGTTACTGTTTTCTAATTACAGACAGAACATGAGTCATAATGGAGGGTGAATGGTTTAACCTTCCCTTTCCAAAGAGTTTCCACCTTCTCATGCTGAGAATGAAGCATTAACCATAAGTGGGGGATGAATACATTTTTTACTATTAAGTTAAAGTGGTGCCATTTTCTTTGCATATAGAAGAAGCTCTTAAAAAGTGAGCTCCTGGGAATTACTTTTGGGTTATGTGTCTTTCCATCACTTAGGGGAAACAGAGATGCTAGAGATGGTAACTCCAGGGACTTAGTAGGACTTAGTCTAACTTTTCTTCCACTATGCTATTTGCTACCAGCTACACATTTATGAATATTTTCTATTTAAAAAGCTTCTAACGTAAACTTCTGCCTGAAACAGAAACCTGCTCTGCAAGAACCTGAAAATCCATCCCTCCTTACGAGAGTGGAGCAGAGCAGAGGAGAGGGACAGCCGATGAGGCGCAAACCCACACAGTGCTCCACACTGCATTTCTTAAGGGTGGTTAACAATCCTGCCCCTCCAGGACGCATTTGAGGGGCAGTTTCACCCGCACTCTCCTGACTTGTCTAAAGGCCAGGTGGGCTAGAAGGAAATCTCCCCTCACCATTAATAAGAGAACTAGGTAACAGTGAACTGTGATTTGTTTGCTGAAATGCATATTTTTATTGTAAAGTTTTGAGAATCGGTGTGCTTGATTTGTGGAAAGCTTCTGCCTTGCACCCTGCGCAGAATAAACGTCTCCCTTCCGAACCTGCCTCTTGTCCGTGTGAAAGACACGGCGGCCAGGCTCTCTCGAAAACCCCCAAGAGGGAACTCGGTACTTTCTAGCTGAAAACCGAGGGGGATAAAGCAATATCCTGCCCCGGCACTGCCACAGCTGCGATCTCTGACGCCCCATGCCGGCGGGAAGCCGCAGAGCACCATGGCGCCGGGGCCCGGGACTACCGCTCCCAGCAGCCATGGCGACCTCCCCGCCCGGGGCCCGCGCATGCGCCTCTGAGAGGGCGTGCACCGCCTCCCCTGCTAACGGATAACACTCCTTCCCGTCCATTGGCTGGTACCCGCCGGAACCGGCCACGCCGCGATGTGCAAAGGGAGTTGTAGTTTTCTTGCCCCCTGCAGCGGCTGACGTGAGCGGGGCGGGCGGGATACGCGTACTACCGTTCCCGGCGTGCCCCGCGCGGCCCGGAAAGAGCCGTCAGCAGGCGGAGGCACGGGTAGACATGGCGGGGCAGATGGCTGTGTTGGGTAAGGTGGTGGCGCGGCTGGGCTGGGGGTTGTGGGGAGTGTTGGGGGATTTTGCTTCCGCTCTCGCGTCTTTCTGCTGCCGGTGTCGCACCAGGTTGGCTCTCCAGGGTGGCACGAACTTCCGTGCTCGGTGTGTTCCATTTCTGGAATAAAGAGAGACATGGAATAAAGAGAGACATGGAACTCCTGAAGCGGGTCCAGCTGAGAACAAAAAAGATGATGAGGGGAGCGGACCTTTTAGAAGTAAAGGCTAAGGGGGCTGGGGCTGTTCAGCCTCGAGGGGACGACTGAGAGGGGCCCTCATCAGTGTCTGTCAGTCCTGCAGGGAGGGGTCAGAGCATGGACCAGTGGTGCCCAGCAATGGGACAAGGGGCGACGGGCAGGAATTGATGCACAGGGAGTTCCACCTGAACATGAGGAAGAACTTCTTCACTGTGCAGTGACCACACAGTGGAACAGATCACCCAGAGAGGGTGTGGAGTCTCCCTCACTGGAGATGTTCCAAAACCATCTGGATGCAATCCTGTGCCATGTGCTCTGGGATGACCCTGCCTGAGCAAGGAGGTGGAAGCAGATGACCCACTGTGGTCCCTTCCAACCTGACCCGCTCTGGGATTCTGTGAAAGCCAAAGTGCTCAGTGGCACGTTGTCAGAAATAGCTGGGAAGATTTGCAGCCCAGAGCAAGCGAGGGCTTTCCGACCAGTCTGTTTGAAGCACTACTATGACCACCCTTCCCTGCTGGGAAATAAAGAGGTCACCCACTCTTTGAAATATTACTTATTTACATTTCTTGTTGAGATTTGGTTTGTTGGTGATTTTTTTTTTTTTTTTTTTTGGTAATCATTGGAGGCATTACTTGATGCTAGACTTCTGGGTTTCCTAAGTAAAATTAAAAGAAAATCAATCAAACAACTTCTGCACATAAGCTGGTCTTTCCTTGGGTTTCAAGGAAAGGAAAAGATTCAGAGGTGTGGGAAGATGCTGTTTTGGGAGCTATGGCTGAAACAATGAGTTAGTATGGGTTTCTCTCCCCTTATTTTCAGACTTCTAGTGAAGTTGGAGGTGTTAGAATTGGGAGTTTGTCATTTCAGTGTGATTTTGGGCAGCCCCATTAACTCAGCCTTTTAGGATCATTTGTAGGCAACTCCTCCAGAAACACTAATTAGCCTGTGTTATTGCTGTAACGTGCAGAGAGGAATAGAATTATTACAGTGTGATGATATTTTTGGCTTGGCCGTCTCTTGGGCTTTTTTTCCTTAATCAGTTTAATATGTAATGCCTAAAATTCTTGACTTGTAGCCACCCTCTGTTGAGAAGGAAATTAAAAACTCCGGAGTGTGAAATAAAGCTGCAGGAGATGCAGCGTGTCACACCGTGTCACTGGCATTGACTTGCAGGTTTGCAGAGCTGATCCCCTAACCCTGCTGTTCCCAACTCCGTGTTTCAGGCTCTGCTGTGCTGGCCCTGCTCTTAGCCAGCTACCTGGCACAGCAGTACCTGCCCATGCCCACCCCCAGGGTGATCGGGATCGACCTCGGCACCACCTACTGCTCCGTTGGCGTCTTCCTGCCTGGAAGCGGGGACGTGAAGGTCATTGCGGATGAGAACGGGCACAGCAGCATCCCCAGCGTGGTGTCCTTCACAGACACAGGCGTGCACGTGGGCTATGAAGGCCTGGAACTGGCTGATGCCAATCCTCAGAACACCATATATGATGCCAAGAGATTCATTGGGAAGGTCTTCACTTCGGAAGAACTGCAAAGGGAAAGCAGCAGGTATCCCTTTAAGGTAAGCAGCCGCCACCTCCCGTTCCCTCCAAGCATTAAGGTGCAGGATGCAAAGACAGGCTGGGATGAAGAGCCCCAGAGCAGCCCTGGCAGAAGGGCTTGGGGGTGCTGGTGGGTGAGAGGCTGGGCATGGCCCAGAACCCCCCGTGTGCTGGGCTGCATCCAGAGCCCCGTGGGCAGCAGGGCAGGGAGGGGATTCTGCCCCTCTGCCCCCTCTGCTGAGAGCCCACCTGCAGGGCTGCATCCAGCTCTGGGCTCCCAGCACAGCAAGGACAGGGACCTGCTGGAGCCAGGCCAGAGGAGGCACCAGGGTGATCAGAGGGATGGAACAGCTCTGCTGGGAGGAAAGGCTGAGAGAACTGGGGTTGTCTTGGGATTGGAGAGGGCTTTGGAGTGAACTAATTGTGGCCTTCGAACACCTGAGGGGAGCTTAAAAGAAAGATGGAGAGAGATATTTCCAAGGGCCTGGAGTGACAGAACAAGGGAGGATGGCTTCAAACTGATAGAGAGTAGGTTTAGATTAGAGATTAGGAAAAATGCTCTTTCCTGTGAGGGTGGTGGGGCCCTGGCACAGGTTTCCCAGAGAAGTTATTGGTGCCCCACCCCTGGAAGAATTCAAAGCCAGGTTGGATGGGGCTCTGAGCAACATGGTCTGGTGGAAGGTGTCTCTGCCTGTGGCAGGGGGTTGGAAGGAGGTGAACTATAAGGTCCCTCCAGCCCAATTCTATGACACCTGAAATGAGGTTGATCATCTTGTCAGACCTATGTTAACTGTGCTTTGCTGAAACTTTACTTCTCCTTGAAATTGTAGAATAAAAACAGAAACAAACAAAAATCAACAGACCTCTCCCCCAAAAAACCAAAACCCAGAAAAGTTTTAAAGCCACTTCTTTTCTGTTCCAGTGTGTTTTTTCCTTCAGCACTTTACTACTTACTTGACCAGCAGCAGAACTTGAAATTTGCATTAAAAAAAAAATAACCTGCATTATATGAGCATGGTGCAGAACTGGTTGAAAAAAAAATAAAAAATTGTGTACTGCAAATGGTCTTCAAAGTCTTCTAATTTTTTAATATTGTTAAGAGAAGCTGTTTTGGTACCAAGCTGTTTGTTTCCTTTCAGAAACCTGAAAGGTAACCTAATGACTAAAAAAGCATTCCTCCTGTCCCTGAATGTGGTGTTGGAAGTTGATTGCACAGTTTTTAAGTCTTAACTTTTTTAATGTGTTTTACTGGGGCACAGTGGGTGCCATTTGTTTGGATATAATGTACCCCTTAAGTGGCATGTTTTGCATAATCCTCCTAATGAAGGAATAAAAGTGATCCAGAAATGGCAAAAGCACGTTTAAACTTTTCCAGAATAAAGAGACTACATGCAAATAAAACATTTGGTGGGAACAGGGTGGGGGAGCATAGGAAGATTTCTCACTTGGGGGTTGTGTCGCTTTATCCTTCTAGGTTGTCAACAACAATGGATTAGCAGAATTTTCTGTGACAACTAATGAAACCTTTCACATCACTCCAGAGCGCATTGGCTCTAAGCTGCTGCTGAAACTGAAGAGAATGGCAGAGGCCAACCTTGGCATGTCCATTTCCAAGGCAGTCATCTCCGTGCCAGCAGAGTTTGACGAAAGGCAGCGCAATTCCACCATTCAGGCAGCTAACCTTGCAGGTGATGTCTCTCCATTCCAGAGTTTTTCTTGGAGACCTTGAGGTCTGTTTCACTAACAGTAAAGTCATAGGGAGACTATATACAGCATCCTTGGACAATCATTTAAACAGAAATTAAACAGACACAGAATGCATGAAATAAATCTCCTTAGCAAGGTTTCTCTGGAAGCAGTCTGGTTGGGCACATTATGGTTCGTGATTTCTCCCTGATGCTGAAGCAGTACTATTTTAGGATTAAGTAAGGAAAAGAGTTGATTGGATATTTCTTCTTAGGAAACTACTTCCTTGAGATCTTAAGGTGAGTGTGGTTAAAAAAAGCCCAACAAGTAAGGGCAAATGTCATTCTGATGTAAGAGCTGCAGTTTTCAGAGTGTTTCTGAGTGTTGCTTGTTGTCTCTGCTCTTCTCAGGGCTCGTTGTTTTGCGGGTAATCAATGAGCCCACAGCTGCTGCAATGGCGTATGGGCTGCACAAAGCTGATGTGTTTAACGTTCTGGTGGTGGATTTGGGTGGAGGAACTCTGGACGTGTCTCTGTTGAACAAGATGGGAGGGATGTTTGTCACACGAGCCATGGCAGGTGAGAAAAGTGCTTTTGTTTCTCAAGGAGTGGGAGGCAAAGTGCACCTGAAGTCAGTGTTGGAGGGACTTTTTAAACCATACCAACTATGTCACAGAGGGTTTTCCCAATGCATTCTCAGCTGATTTTCACGTAAAATTAGGTTTGTGGCTGGTTTCAGCAATTAAGACCACAGAGTCATAGGTTTTGGCTGACCCAGACAGGTAAGTTGTAGTTTCATCTTATCTGTGTCTGTTAACTTTTGTGCTCGCTAATAAAGTGCTGGTGCATGTTACAGTTACTTTGACTGGACTTTTGAGGGGCTGGGGTTGTTTAAATCTTTCTGTCACCTTTGCCCAAGCTGGGAATATTGGCAGATCACTGACCAGTGCTTTGGTGTGCCCTTGCCTTGTGTTTGGTGCCAGTTCAGTTGAGCAGGGTTTGGGAATGCACAGGCTGTTAACCCAGAAGTTTTGTGATTGGTGTATGAATGATTCACCCCTGGGCACAGAGCTCTGCCAGCAGTGTTTGGTCAGTCTGTAGTGAAGAGGCAGCCATGCTTCAGCCTGCCTGCATGGACCCAGCTCTGAGGTGCAGTGCCAGCTGCCTCTGGTGCCTTCAGTAACAAGTTCTGATGTGAGCTGCTGCTGCTGCTCAGTCCAGTTGGAATGGAACAGCAAGAAAGATTCAGCAGCTTCATTCTGATTTAGTTAGACAGAGGTCTACTAAGTGAGTTACTGTTTTAATTCAGAACGGTGGAAATTATTATCCATCGTGTGTGCAGAGGACAGCGGTTTTGTCTATTGTCACAGCTCTGTGAGCTTATGGGCCGTGGTCTTTCTGTGATTGTTCTGGCCCTTGAGCACCATCTCCCAGTGTGCTGCTTTCTGAGGCTTTGAAGGTGCTCTGTCTGATGCCTTCTATTCTGATCTTTCAGGTAACAACAAACTTGGAGGGCAGGATTTCAACCAGAGGTTGCTGGTGTATTTGTACGATCAGCTCCATCAAACGTACGGCTCCCTGCCGACACACAAAGAGGAGATCCACCGCCTCAGGCAGGCCGTGGAAGCTGTTAAATTAAACCTGACAGTCCATGAGGCAGCTCCACTGAGGGTGCTGTTGACTGTGCCAGCAAACAGGCTTACAAGAGAACTTGCAAAACGCCAGGTGGAAACAAACAGTACGCCAGAGGCCTCACAAAACGCAGAAGGCCTTGGAGACGCTTCCAAAGTAGAGGACAACTTTGTCAAAGTTGTGTTTGAAACGGAAATCTCTCGGAAGCTGTTTGACACGCTAAATGAGGACCTGTTTGAGAAGATTCTTGTGCCCATTGAACAAGTGTTGCAGGAAGGGCACCTGCACAAAGAGGAAGTGGATGAAATTGTGTTAGTTGGAGGCTCCACACGGATTCCCAAAATACGTGAAGTTATTCGGGACTTCTTTGGAAAGGAACCCAACACCTCCGTAGATCCCGACCTGGCAGTGGTGACGGGCGTAGCCATCCAAGCAGGAATTCTTGCTGGGTCCTGGCCTCTCCAAGTCAGTGCTATAGAAATCCCTAACAAGCATTTACAGAAGACTAATTTTAACTGAAAAGAAACTCTTCTTGCATTCCAGCTCTCCAAAAGGATCCATACTTAGATCTGACTGGCAATGGAACCTAATCTTAGCTGCATTCTATTTAATTTTCACTGTTTGCAACTGTTCACCACACAGTTAGGTGTTACTGGACACCTACCTGTGCTAAAGCTTAATGTCATTTTAAAGGTACAAACAAGTTCTGAAGTGTGCTGTGTTTACTTGGAGATGGGGTCTTGGATGAAAATGCCAGTGATGACACACCCACATTTTCTTGCTAAATTTTATTAGCAAATCCTGGAGCGGTGTGCATTTAAAATATAAAGGGAGTGTGACCAAAGGTTTGAGGTAATGTGGTACTGGGGTATTCCTGGGTGCAGTGTTTTTACTTGGAAGGACTGTGAAGCAGCGTTAACGCACAGAGAACTGGCAGTGTTCAGCTTACTCTTATTTATTAGATTGAGCCACTTGAGCATTTAAGCACCTTTCCTAAAGGCATCTTGCAGCTTAAGTGAGACTGAGGCATTCACTTGATTCTTCTGCTGTTCATAACAGCACAATGGTATTGCTGAGGCTCCGTGGCAAATAGTCCCATGATTAGGAATCTTGCCAATGCAGTTTCTTGGTCTCCAGGGCCTTCATTCCTGACCTGGCTGTGATGGTTAAACACAGGTGCTGCTGTTTTACCACTGGTGTTCTCCACTGAGAGCGAGGGTATATTGCCAAATATTCATACCTGCCCCTGCCTTATTTTAAAACTATGGTGATTTTATGTATCTTGAAGCCACACCTGCCTGTCTTCCCTTGAATTTGACCAACATGAATTTAGTTGTTCTGCCTTTACAAGTGTGTGACATCTTCTCCCTGAAGTTCCCCAAGCCATACTGTCCTTGGGGAGAAAGTGTGGGACAGAAGGAATGGCCTGGATGAAATGTAGTTCCTGTAGCCCTCGTAAATGAAAATTGACCTAACTACTGTGTGCTTCTTAGCTCTTATGCTGTTTAAGTTGTGTCATATCCCCACTCTAAACTGAACAGAGGTTGTAGCTGTCCTATTGGGAAAGAAGCAGTGTTGTGTGTAAAACAGGGTTTGAGGTGGCACTTCTTAGTACTGAATTTTAGGCAGGTCGCTATCCAGGTATCTTGACAATGTGTGGGGAGAACAAAGTTACTGATCTGAAAAAAAAATCCAAATTGGTGACAGTTCTCTCTGTGGAGGGATTAAGCAATAATCAAACACCAGCTGAATTCTATTATCTGCTTGGAACTTCCTACAAAGAAACCCCATGTCATTCAGCTAAGACTGGTATCAACATCCATCAGCCCAGTCTTCATCAGGTAAGCTCTAATAACAGGTGGTTTTAAGGATTTTCTTGTCCTCTCCAGAATAATTTTGTATTAACCTTGCTAAGATAAAGTGTGGGGCTTAGATTTATTGTTTTAACCTATGACTATATTAAAATAGTCTTATTACTCTCCTGGCAGTAGGCCTGATTTATGGCACTGCCATAAATCAGTTGTGCTGATTCAGCTGTTTGCATAGCTATTGTCTAAATGCATCTTTGAAGTAATCCAATTAAAAACCTCTTAAATTGAATCATAGTAGCACACAGCCATTCCATCAACATTGTTTAACTTGACAGAGGATTCCCAAAGTACTGCTGACATCTGTTTAATTTTCCTGAGTTGAAAACCAAAGTGATTTTTTTATTTGAGGATTCTTTTTTTTTTTTTTTTCCTGTGTGCCTTTTTGAAAGTGACCCCAACTAAGTCTGTATGGAACTTCCAGTAAGTAAAACTCCTGTAGTGACAGAAGTGCCTCTTCAGTGACACCATGGATGAATGCCAATATGCTGTACAGTTCTCAGTTGCTGTTGGGGGCCTTTGCTTTGCAGACATAAATGTGTGTGTTCAACATCTGTACCAACGTCTTTAGAGTCATTGTGGCCTTTCCTTCTGCCCTGCTGGAAGTTCATCTCAAAATCCACTGGAGTTACAGTAGGGCTTTGGTCTTCATTTCTTTCATGCACAGTGTAAAACAAGCAGACCTATGTAGAAACAGAACCACATCACAGTGAAGTTAAACCATTAAAAGCTTTTGAAGTTTTGGGACAAGTTAGGTAGGAGCTGTTAAAACTCTGAAAGCAAATAAATGAAGTACTTTTTTCTTCCACATCCTCCTTTTTCCTGGAGGAGTTAAATCCCTTTCAGTATTAATCTGGGAACTGGAAGGGAAGGGCAGGTTGTTTACTTGTAAAAACTAAAGTCACTAAAGGGTATTTATTCAGATTTCTCTACAGGTTGGATTTTTTAGTAGAGAAGTTACTGTACACTGGATATCACAATGCATCCATATTTATTAAATTTTCTGAATTATTTATTTTGTATCTTTTAATACTGTATTTTGTCACAAACAGTTGAATTTTAAAGATGAGTGGATATTTCCAGGTATGCATATGGGCTGCTTACCAAAAGTTTCTCTGGAAAAGAATTGATATTTGAAGGCTGAAATCTTTCTGTAATCCTTATGATTTCCTGTGGTGGTAGGTGTGTAACAAATTTCTCTAGCTAAGGCTTGTTTGGCAAGTTGAGATTCTGAAAGCATGAAGAGGCCTCAACAATTTTGTGTTCCCTAATTGTTTCCCAGTGCAGATGATGAAATGCATTTTATAAATAACATTTTAGATTTTTTTTAATAAAAGCAATTTCTATCCCTTGGATCTGTCTTCTTTCACTTTCTCAAGGAAATTCCCAGTCTTACTCAAATTCCTTTGAAGTGTAGAAAATGAGGTTGTGTCAGCTGTGAGAGTTGAATAAACAGGTTCTGCTTCATGCTCCTTCCTGTGAAAAGGAATGACCAAGTCCTGGCCCCTTAGGAGCCTCATTCTTAGGGTTGCTCTGGTCCCCTGCCTGTCCCACTCTTCCTCTGAGTGGTGCCACAGGACAAGCCTGGAACCTAATCCTCAAATCCCAAGGAAGCTCAGGGAATTCCTGTTAGGAGGAGGAAGGTCGGGGGCGAGGGGGGTGCCAAGCTGCAGAGTTTCACCTGGCTTTGTGCTGGCTGGTGCCCTGGGCTTTGTGGGATGGGTCAGTTCTGAACTCAGCCCAGTGGCCCTCCTTGGCGTCCTACAGTGACTCTCCAACCTCAGGTGTGTGAGGAGAGAAGAGGCTGCAGACCCTGGCTCATGTGCTTAAGGCAAAAGCGCCTCTCCCTGCCCACCCTAAGCCTGTTAGGGGGTTTGCTTTGGGAAGCTGTGGCTGCATGGAAACAAAGCAGAAGCATTTCCTGCTGCTTCAGCCTCCACTGCACTCCCTTTTCTGAAGGTACAGTCAAATGTGACAGGTACAGCTTTGCTGAGAGGAAGGAATGGCTTTGCTGACACTAGTCCAGCATTTTCTCTCAGGCTTTGCTGTTGTTCCATCTGCAGCTCTCCCAGCTGCAGTCTGAAGGTAGCTGAAAGTGAAAGGTATGTTGGCCTGGCAGTAAGCACACAAAGCCCTCTCCACAAATAAAAGTAAATAAAGTAAAATTTACCATGCACTGCTGCCTCTCCTCAGACTCTTCTCTGGACCTTGCAAAAGGGATTGGTTCCTGAGGTACTGAAGGCTACCTCCCCTAGCCTATGTGCCTAAAACTTTTGTCTTGGGTAAGGAATTAAAATTGTACTTGATACATCAGCTGTCAATGTTAAACTAATATAACAGGGCTGTACCCAGGAACTTTATTTTTAAAAAGTCTGTTGGCTTTTTAAGCAGTTGATGGGGATCTTATCTTAAGAGAAGATTGATTACATAGGTTGTGTAGTGTAGTCCTGAGTTTCAAGCCTGAATGTGTTGATATTAAAAAGGGTTCTTTCCCAGGCTTTCTTTTGATAAACAGAAGAACAATGTTTTGTAAGTATAAGGATGTTTACATTCTTTCTTATAGGAGGGACCTTCTTCTGATGTCCCTCTGGGATGACCAATTGGTAGAAAGGTTTACCTTTTGTGTTACCAATCAAATTGGCCTCTGACTTTCTGTATAAAAGAGGAGGGCATTGCAACAGTGTAGGTATTAAATTTCAAGAGCTTCAGGAACTGCAATAAAAATGTAAATGACTATGTGGCCCACAGAAGCAGGTACATTTAGCTGACACTAAAAGTAAGTGCACATAACCTGTCCTGCTTTTGTATGTAGTATGGAGGTTTACATTAATATTTACTAGCAAAGAAGTAGCTCCACCTGACTGTATTTTTTGGGATTCTTTCACAATGCGATTTTGTAATGCTCAATCAGATATGTAAGATGTGGTTTTCAGTTTTTCAGGACCCACAAAAGGAAAACTGACTTAATGGGGCACATTTATTGCCTCCAGAACTACTTAAATATACATGGGGATGTGCAAATCCTAAAAAGCAGCCCAAGTGACATCTGTCTCTGTGTCCACACAACAAGCAGTTTTGTTTTTTCCTGAATGTGTAATGAGAATTATTAACTAAATGAGCATAATGTCAGAGCAACTTTGTTCAAGTTAATTAAACCAGCATGTCAACAGCAAGATTTATTTTTTGATCAGTCTTTACCAATGCAACAGTTTTAACATACATCATGAAAATCCCTGCTTCATTCTGTTGTCCCAGTGCCAATATGATAAAAACAAGTGATTTGTATAAAATCTGAATTTTAAGAAACCTGATCAACATATACAGATTGTAGCTGTAGTAAACAGCAATGCTGTCAGCAGCTCTGGAGTAAGTCAGTTGTTTTATATGGAATATAAAATATTGCACCTGTATATATGGAATGCCAGAGATCCCTTGAGTATTCCTTCATAATTCACTCATTAGTTTTCTTTATCTTCTTATCCCAGTCTCTGCAACCATTTCAGAAAAGGCACCTTTTCGTTGTAACAAATCCTGTGGTGTATCATATTCTAGAATCCTTCCTGCATCCAGAACAAGCACTCTACAATACAAGAGCAGAAAGATTGCAGAAGAAAAATCAGCTCTTCAGCCACCTTTTCCAGTCCTAGTACAGATATCTCTGGATTATGGGAATGCATTTCAAGAAAGTAATTTATTTTTCAAATGGCTTATCAAAACTTCTCTTTCTGAATCCATGACTGTAACCTGTGGGCTATAGTTAACACTGTGCAGTTTTGAAACTCTCTTTTGATGGTGGACTGCACAAAGTTATCTGTTTCCATGTCAACAGAAGCTGCTGCCTCATCTAGGACCAGGATTTTTGTCTTTCATAGAAAAGCACGGGCCAGACAGACCAGCTGTCTCTTGCCCAACACTGTTATAATTACATTTGAGAAAGGCAAGTCAGGCACAAGATAAAGCTGAGATGTCTGTATTCTTTCCTAACGACACCTTATGCTTCTGCAAAAAATACTGAAATATGTTCATCCTGCTTTGGAATTTTCTTTCTTCTTGCTAAGCATATCAATAGCAGTTAAGGTAGGATTCTTCAACACCCATGGCTGAACTTTGAATTTAACCCATCTTCAGTTTCTATATTCACATTTTGGTGGGCACTCGGAATGAGCCAGATTGAATGCTGAACCACGTTTTCACAATGTTCAGTGTAAAAGTTTGGATACTTCTATATGTCAGCTGTAGTGTGCACCTTCTAGAAATGTCCTCCTGAAAATGATCTGTCAGAAAAATTCAGGTTGATACTCAGTACACTATTCAAGACCTGTCTCTTTGCTGCTGAAAGCTTTGATATTTGTCTCCTCAGTTTAGTGTTCTTTTATTTCATGTCATCCTCCTTGCATAACTATGGGTTAATGTTTTAAAGTTAAAACTGAGTTGTTTTGCCCAAGCAAATAGAACAAAAGAATAAGCTCTGCAATTTGGTGGGCTTCAAATTTCTTGGGGTTGGTTGCCTTTTTTTTGGTTGGTTGTTTTTTGTTGGTTTTTTTTTTCCTAGTTTATATTTTTTTAACTTTAAATAAATTAGCACTTTTCTACCCAAATCTAATCACACCCCCCTTTTTTACACTTACTTATACACTTGAGCTGAAAATAATCTACTGCCTTGGCTTCCCATACAGCACAGGCCATCAGAATTCATACCACTGTGACCAGTTGGTCACCTCAAAGAAACTTGCACTACCAGAATAGTTCTACTAAGAATGACAGGAGATGTGTCATTTCTATCCTGATACCTTCTAAAGTAAAGTCACAAAGTTTAACAGAACTGCAAAATATCAGCATTACCACTTTCTTGGTGGTATGTATGTACCTGAGATTTTCACCACCTTCTGAAATCTCATGGAGGAGCTTCTTTGGCAGTGACTGGACAAAATAGTGGAAACAGACATCCACTATAAATCAGCAACAAAGAATTATGATTTTCTGAGTAAATTCCACTAAAACCTTCGAGAAAGCATACTTAAGAAATGAAATAAAACTAATGTATCTTTCATAAACACCAACAGGATTTCCCTGATTATATTCTAACAAAATGTGTATTCATGTGTTATTATTATTTGCCTAAAACCAAAATACACTGAATAGCTTTTGGACTACTCATGGTAGTAGAACAGGCTTGGAGTGTTTCAAGTTCACAAGACACAGCTCTTGCTATTTTGCTACTTAATACTTTTTTAGCTTGCGTAAAGCATCAGACTGAAAAGGAGGCCAGAAATTAAAATCCTGGAAATTAAAATCTAAAATTCTGTAATTCTAGAAGTGTACTGAAATACTACTCTTAGTAATCTCTTAGTGTACATGGTAAAACTTCTTCAAACCCACTTTCTAATGTATTGCTGCCAAAGACTAGGGGCTTGAGAGCGACCTAAATCAATTTTCAGTGGGTCTGTTTAGGGAATACCATCAGCAGTCACTGTACTTCAAGTAATTTATAATGCATGGCAACAATCTAGGTATGAGGAGAGTGGGAAATATTAAAAGTTGTAGTAAGTAACAGTATGTTTTAACCAGTTTATAAAATCACATTTGATTCTGACATGCACTATACCACCAAAGAAAAAAAATTAAACAGACCAGGTTTAGGTCTGATAAATCAGTTACTCTGCAGGAATGGTCTTTGAGGAATGGTCTCCTAATGATCTTGGATAGGGTCTAAACAATTCCTACCAATAACATGCTTTGATGATTTTGTAAGAAATTAGTTAAGTTTTATGTGCTGAAACTTGTAGTACCTTCACATCACTGTTTTATCAATAATAAATTACAACCGAGCCACTCGAGCTTCATTTTGATAAAACTGAAAATGTGCATGAGTTTTCCCTTTGTGAATCTACTGATGATCTGCCCAACTGCCTCAAAGCACTGAAGAGGAAATTGCAAGACACTGTCCAACAGCTGCAGATGCAAGGCCCAGGAAGCAGACAGGGAGCCCCTGGTAAGCCCACAGGCACCACAGCAAACCAGCAGCCCTTGGGAAGGGATAAATTGAACAACAGTATGAATGGCTGGGGTGGGGAAGGGGATGGAGCTTGTTTCTGTCACTATTCTCTGTGCCAGTCGGCAATCCAACAGGTGCACTTCCTCCCTCAGTTTGACAAATACACATTTTTGCATTTTGTTGATATCTTAGTAAGAATGTTTTTCCTGACATTAAGTCTCTCCTGCTAACACACATTTGTGCTGCTTCTCCCCTCAAGGAGACACCAAGAGAACTTCAATACGTAACACTTGGATGTTCCCGGAATTCACAAAGTATCATTAAATTAAACATTATTTTCTCTACATGTCTGTATATGTGTGCTTTTCCCAGGTTTAACTATTATACCATGTTGTACACCCTAAAACAACCAGCATTATTTCTTCACCAAAACGTTCAGGCAGCATTTAATATTTAATTTGAAATTCCAGCTTTGCCCCAAAGTAACCAGTAATTCTTTCCAAAACCTGAGCAATATTAAAATTTGTCATCAGTGATTCAAGTATTGTTAAAATTTTTGTTATGACAGGTAATAAAAACAATCTTCTGAATATTACATTATAACAGCTTGCCTATAAAAAAGCACATATGACTTCAATTAAAACTGACAGGGCTAGGATGTATATGGAGCAAAGTCTTCCAGGGAAAGATCACAGTGACAAACAGGCATCCCTTGTAGTAGCTATATGCAGGAAACTGGGTCTGTTTTAGACATCAAAATACAGTTTGATGGTCTGTATTTTCACATAAAATGTGGAATGTGTCAGCTTTAGAATTCAAGATTACAGGACAGTAACAATAGCTGGAAGTGCTTTTAAATGTTTTCTTACATTAATCTACATGCCCTCTGAAAACCTGTTAATTAGTTCTGCCTAACTATTGAGGAGTGGAAAGGGCAGGGGAACACAGAGAATCCTGCTCTTCTCTGAACTGTTCCTTCAAGTTTCTCCATTTCTCCAAGAACAGCAGAGAGAAAAGATGACTTTCCAGATCCAACCTGTCCCACAACAGCAACTAAAGAGCCTTCAGGAATGCTGACACTCAATCTGGAAATAGTGAGGAAGACAAATTAGTTATCCTCTCTGCAAATACTCCATCATGCATGGGTTGTGGTCACTGTAAGACTGTATTACCCTTGGAATTGTGAGAAATTAGTATTTCAGTTTTCACATCTTTTGACCATGTACCATTTCAAAAACTGCAATAGTGACTTTAAGGATAAATTTACTTGTCTGCAAGTTAGAGGTTGCTGAAGGCAGTTCATACCTGGCTCCTACATTACAGCCTGTGGTGGCTGAGATAGGGATGCTCAATGCCATGTTACAGAAAGTTATCCCCCACCCCAGAGAGGAACAGGGTCAAGAGTGGGGTGAGAGGGTTATGCTGGGTAGGTTTTAACCTCTTCAGTTGCCTTAGTAAACTTGAACAGCTGTACAGAGCTTATCAAACAGGTTTTCCATTACACCTCTGCACCTGGTTATATCATTTCCTTACTAACCATCCAAATTGTCCCTTGCACAGCAGTTTAAGCATAGCTGAACTGACACCTTGTTGAGAGAGGATGAACAAAATGAGGGGTAGTTTCAGACAAGACAGACCACTGTGAGAGAAGCAAACTTTTTGCTAGTTAGTTTTTTCCAAAGGAAGCTGTGGCCCAATTTTAAGGTTAGTACTCAATGCAAGGCAGCATAAGCTACCTTAGCCTACTTGTAGGCAATAGAAAAGGCTACACCAACAAAAGGGCATCTTTCCTGTTAATTCTCCTCAAAATGCAATTCAGGAAAAACTGACAAGTAAAATTTTGTTGCACAGATTTTCTGGAGCACACTGATCACATGGGATGCTTAGGAAACAATAATTCATGTTCTTTTTGGTTTGTATCATCATGAACTACTCTGAATCAGAATACATCAAAGCTGATAAAAACCTCTACAGACATCACATTCTGCCAAAAAAATAAGTAACATATAAAAATAAGTAACAAATATCTGACTTTTTTAGGATTGGCAGGCCATTTTTTCCCAGAGGAAAGAAGCACCAATAAAACCAACAGTATATTCTGTTACAGTGAAGAACATAAAGAGTTGCTTATCCATCCCCTCAGCTGCATTTCTTAGTGATCTTCCATGTAAAACCAAGACCAATTAAAAATTCATAACTACTGTTTACTTCAGCTGTAGTTCATACTGACATCCTCAGAGTTAAGAGCCTCAGCAAACAGAAAATCCTCTAAACAGCTCAGAGAAACTTTGGTCTACAAAATGAACACATATAAATACTTCATATATATATATATATATGAAGTATTTATAACATGCACATGCTGCCTGAATGTCTAAATATTATTTTTAAAGTCTAGATAATATAGAAAAACATATTCCTTGTCTTACTTGAAGCCAGACATAAAAGGTGCTAAGGCATTTAAAAATATTTTCCTTGAGGTACTAAACAATCTCTAAACAATCTAAAGTGATCAGTAAGTGTATTTTTACCCTGAGGATCTGGGAACTACTGCTGGGTAGTTCTGACTCAATTAGCTTGTTTGCACAAACCTGTGGTTTAGCTTTCTCTCTTTTTTTTTTTTTTTTTTTTTTTTTTTTTTGTTATGCTTAAGTAGTGGACAATAACTGTTCCTTCACAGAATGAAGAAAGACAACATTTTGCTGTGAACACACTCATGAGCAGCTCATATGATACACCCACACAAGAGTTTTGAAATCCACAAGTTGCCAACTAAGCTGGAAACCCTACTGCTGTACCATTAGGCCTGGAGGTTGCTGATACGGGATCCTCAGCAGCTCTATCCCTTTCTTCTCCACTTCCTGCAGAGGTCACTTGATGAAAAGCGTTTGTAGAGTCCACCATGGGTCTCCCCTGCTTGGTGCCAAAGTCTCCAATATATAACAGTGGCAGAGTGATTTAAGGTTGTGCAGCCCAAATTGCTGATACTTTATCTTCTGTGGACTATGAAGAAGAGAGGTTGAGAGAATACAAGCAGAAGTTGAGTCTAGCCCACTGAAGGAAGAAAAGCAAAAG
This sequence comes from Cettia cetti, assembly GCA_013401135.1. Lineage (NCBI taxonomy): Eukaryota > Metazoa > Chordata > Aves > Passeriformes > Sylviidae > Cettia > Cettia cetti. The sequence goes on along the minus strand of VZUI01087756.1, from coordinate 10,395 downwards.
ACAGAAAGCTCAGTCACGATTAGGTGTGCTATCCAATTTTCATTCTGTTAAAAGACTGAGAGACATCCTTTAAACAGCCTTCATGCTTTGCATTCCGTAAAAATTATGTGCAGTTTCACCTCAATAAAATGTAACTTAAAATAATCAAACTACTTGATCACTCACAGAAATGGCTGAAACATGACAGAATACAAAATTAGCCTTTTATAGCACTTGTTCATAATAGGTTTACCTGAGCTACAGCAGAGATCACAGATGATAAATCAAACAAAGGCTGTAGCAAAATATTGAATAAAGAAATAGATGTGAACACTTTACTTGCTGTTAAAATATTCTCTTTGTCCAGATAAAAGAAGACTCCAAACATGGCCAGTCAGACCTTTTAAATAAAGAAATGAAAAAGATATATTAAGATGCAAAATTACATTATAACTAAAATTTATACACAGATACTACTTTTGTCTTCTGGAGAAAAACTGGTCTTACACTATTCAGACTGAGGAACAGAAAGCATTAAGTTCCTCAGTCTTTCCCTCAGCCTTTGTCACTGTTTCCTTCCCATTCAATAAAGGATGGAGATTCTCTTTAGCCCTGCTTTGTTGCTGATGTATTCCTAGAAATATGTTTACTGTCTTTTATGGCAGTAGCCTGATTAAGTTCTAGTTGGATGTTGACCTTTCTTATTTTCTCCCTCCCTCATCACATCCTTGTAGTCCTCCTAAGTTGCCTGAGTCTTCTTCCAAAGGTCTTAAACTCTCTTTTTTTCTACCAAGTTCCAGCCAAAGCTCTCTGTTCAGCTCCTCTTTTAGCACATGGGGATGGCCTCTCCCTGCCCCTTTAAGAGTTGTTTCTTTAAGCAAAGCTTTCATGCATTTAGAGTTCAGTGTTTGAGAAGGAACAGCTAAACAATACAGATGGAAAATGCACTCTCCTAAAACAAAAAGGAGTATAAAGAAGGGTGTTGATTTCTATGCAAAGGAAACAGTGTGAATAAAGCAGTGCATGACATTCAGGAGCTTTGGGTTTGGCTTCTGACTTTCTAACACAGGTCAATTCATAATCTCCTTCTTCTCCAGTCATAGACATAGCATTAGAACCTGAAAATTCAAATATATTGTGTTGAGAAATTTAATGTTTTGAGGTACTGTGAGATGATATTTGTGACCCAGCCACCTGCTGAAGCAAGATGTAACATGAGAAACATCTCTGCAAAAATTTTTAGTTTTATAAAACCATTCCATAAAAGGAATACACGCGAAGCTCAGCATGAAGTTGGCAGATAGCCAGATGACTTCAAAACATCCACTTCATATTCTCTAATCCTCATGACTTTCCTTTGATAGGCAGGTTCCTATGTATAAAGTTTCAGGATCTAGATTATCAAATAAGCATAATTTAATACAACCAAAAAGCAGTGACTGCTGCAGAAATTAACTTAATATCCAAATGTCATTTTTAAGTATTCAACAATGCCAAACTACAAAAATCTGAATGTTTTACAAATGAAAGAAAGACCTGATGTAACTCTAAATTAGGCTGTTCTCATAGGAGGTATACTCTAGTCACTCTTAATTTTTCATATTTCAACGTGTCCCTTACGTATCATGAAGGAGGAGCTGGCTTCAAAATAGGAAAAGTAACAAAAATAAGACAACTTTTAAAAGTGCTTTTCTTCTATGCTACAACCTTACTTTGCTAAAGGTTTTCTGGCATCTATTAACATATTTTACATTCTCATTAAAATGTGGTAATAAAATTCATGCATCAAGGCAAGCCATATTAAACCAGTAAATATTTTCCAAAACCAATTTAAGCACATTAGGTTAAAACATTTTCCCTTTAAAGTTTACAATTTATTTTTATGAATTATATATTTTATGATTGTCAGCTGAAATATTACTCATAAAACCTGATTTTTAAAAATAATTTATATATCTTTATAATAATATATAGTAGTATAACAACAACAACAACAACAACAACAACAACAACAACAACAACAACAACAACAACAACAACAATAATAATAATAATAATAATAATAATAATAATAATAATAATAATAATAATATCTTTACAACCAAGTCCCTTATTAGTTGTGGCATTACCTTTATTCCATGTAATATTTCACTTAGTAGTTTGACTTGTTGATCTGAATACTTCATTTGGCTTCTCTGGTTAAAGGACAGCAGTGTTTTAATTTTTGAATGAACTAATGTATTTGAAAAGCAAAACGTGTGTACTGGAGGCAATAAACACCTTTAATGGTATTTTTGCCTTGCACACTAGTACTGCAATTACAGCCTTTTCAGATACATATTTAGTATTTAAAAAAATAGCACAAAGGATTAAATGCATTAAAATAAAAATTTTATCCTAAAATATCATAAAGAACACATTTCCATTTTTGGTTTTTTTTTTTTTTTTTTTTTTTTTTTTTTTTTTTTTTTTTTTTTTTTTGTTTTTTTTTTTTTTTTTTTTATGTTGAATTACAATCTTAAAATCTTAACAGGCCTCAAGTTCCCAGGGTGTTCAGGAAATATAATATTATTTTAATCTTCCAAATCTCTAAGTAGACAGAAACAGACTCCATAACAGTTTAGTGTTACACTAAAAACACACACATAGATATGTATGTAATGCTCTACAATACAAAACACTATATACACACATATATATATATACAGGAGTTAGGATGAAACTTTCCTCTGTTATTGATAATTATTTTTCTATTTAAAGAACCAAATAATCACAGAAATTATCAATCCTAACCACAGTTAGGCACTTCTGCATCTTACGTTTCTAAAATAGTCATTAATAGCCTCTTTAATGTTTTGAGGCTTATTCATATAGAACAGCAAGTTGAAAACTTTTAGTCCTTTGTATTTCTTCTCTCTCTCATATCACAGTAGGGATCTAAGTGCATCTAAGTGCATATGTAGCTGCTGCACCTTACCTGTAGAATAGGTGAGAGAGGATTTTGGTGTTTTTTCAATGTCTCTAAACAGCCACAGACTAACAAAAGAATTAATGGGGACTGAGATTCTTCATTGCACGTTACACCATCAAAGGCAGAATAAAACAACTAATTGCCTTGGTAGCAATGAAGGATTTGGGGTTGTATTTTTTTTTTTTTCCCCCAATGGAAATTGTCATAGTAACAGGTAATAGAGTGCCAAGAGATCTGTAGCATCAGAGGAGCAGAAGTCAGAACACACACAGTACCTCCAGGGGAATTCCTGTCATCCTAGGAGAATGTGCTAAATTTTAGTGAGCAGCTTAGCCTGAATAGGAAAATTGGAAGGAGGGCATAATCCTACAAAATCCTTTACTGAATGGAATTAGCTCATATCCAAAAATATAGCTGTTTCCTAATGTGAGTCATACAGTGATTCTTATTAATACAAAAGTATTGCTTCAGGATGAAATTTCAGTACCCAACCTACATAGTAGTTTAGCTATCAAACACAGGGCTCCCTTTCTGCAGTTACACTTCTTCCCTCACTGAAAAAGAGCTGCAGCTTGCCATTGTTTGTTTGCTTGGGGCTTTAGCTTAGATGTAACAACACTATTCTAATACCAGCAAAATCAACCTCCCCCTTCACTCTTGTATTATGACAACTCAACCTCTCCTTACTATGTTTATTTAAATATCTCACCTTCAGTCTTCTCACTTTGGCTGCAACGACTGCATTTGTAGGTATAACCAAAAGAAGCAGTGCAACACCTGCTAGGACTGAGGGGGCCAAGCTCTGTCCAGAGGAATACAACAGCCATGATGATCTGAAAAGGTGCTGAGCACAAGAGGTTCATGTTGATGGCAAGCTCCAGGCACTGCTGAGCATCTGCTGACATCAGGTTAACAATCTGCCCAGATTGTTCTCGAGAGGGATTTGCTACAGTTAAGGCCTGCAACCAGAAAATGCAGAGGCCACAAAAATCAGCGGCCTGGACTGCCAAAAGGACAACAATTAGGGCAAAGTTGAACCTGGTGAAACAGACCTGCAACTCTTTATCATTTCATATGCTACATATTAAGGTAATAGCAAATGTTTTTATAGGTCAGACAACTACTTTTACTTCTACATTGTTAGCCCCTGTATTTCCTGTAGCTAATAATGCAGCAGCCTCAGCATATCTTAGTACAGGTAGGAGAAGCTGTAGATAGACTTCCACAGGGTCATCTTTTAAACATCTGAAAAACAATGACACTATGGGTATAGAACTCGAAAGCAATTTCACTAAAATCAGTGGAAACTGTAACCTCTGAAGGAGAGAGTGTGGCAAAATTCAGCTTCTCATATTCACTACTACAATGTAGTAAAAAACAGTGATCCTGTATACCTTACTCTTTCCCAGACATCCAACCCCATGTCATTAGGTAAATTTGGGAAATTTACCCATAACCAAAATATGTTTAGTTTGTACATATATTTCCAATAAAATACCTGTACAGGTGGCTGACAAAAAGTATGTAATTTCAGGATTACAGTCTTACAAGAGAAATTCTGCTGAAATTCAAAATTATTATAAATAAATAATTATAAAAATACAAAGTCAGTCTGTCAGCCTGTCACCAGGGTGTAACATCCTCTGTTTTGATTAGGCTAAGTAAGCATGCTGTCCTTTAACACTGTGTATTTTAGGTTTTGTTTTGAAAGAGAAGTAGAAGGACACATGATTAACTTTTTGTAGATCCAACAACTGCAACAACTTGATTTTGACTGCTGTAAGAATGTTGTTCTGATGGAGAAGAGTTTGTGAGAGAACCAGAAAAACCAGGGCAATAGCATATGAACTAGCTGGGTTTCACTGGCCACAATCATTGCTCTGAAAATAAAAGAAAATTAGTTTTAAATTCCATTTAAAACATTCAATTTCAACAACAAACATTTCACAAACTAAAACACTGACAACTTGTTCAATTTAGTATATTTTGGATCTAGATATGGTTAAAAATCACAACAAATTATGATGTTAAAAAATGGCAGGTTTTATCTGTGCTTTCCAATCTCTTGGCTCAGAAACAATTCTCAAATACAAATCTTGACATGAATGTGCTAATGCTGACTTCTCTGACTATGAAGTAAGAATGAAGAATAAAAGAAAAGAATTTTATAATTTTTTTTAATTAGGTATTTGCACTTAAAAACTTTGTAACTACCAACCATGAGAGCAAAAATGGAAAAAAAAAATCTATAGGAAAATTCTGACTTTTTAGTAAATTCTATAGTAAATTCTGACTGTGTTAGTATAAGACAATCTTAACCATCAGCCATGATGTATTCAGACATATTTTATAGTTAACCATTTTGATTAGGATTACATTGATTCAGAGCATATTGTGGAGGTAACCAATAATTCTGTTCATTAACTCTTTTCTTTATAAACACTCAAGTATTTGATCATTAACTCTTTTCTTTATAAACACTCAAGTATTTGATCATCTCTTAACTCATCTGTGGTAAATATAATCTTTAAAAACCATTTCTATCAATGTCATGGTACCAGCAACACAATAACAGAGTCACTGCATTTTCCCATTAAATGCCATTAAATATTATATATTTATGTGAGCTTTATAAAAGTAGAGATGAAAAAATCTGGACAAAATGGAAGGAAAGTTAAGTATCTTTTTTAGTCCATTTTTCTTAGCATTTGATTTTATATTTGTGTATTAAATACTTGCAAACAGTACTGTGGAACTTTTACTTTTTTTGGTCTCAGTTCTTTAGCTATGAAATTCCTGATCTCTTTGAGCTTTCCTTCATTAGATCATTTTCAAATAATCATGGGAGGGAGATTTAGAAACTGGTCACCATCTGACTTCCACACTTAAGCTTTATTATTAATATTGTTCTTTGAACAAAAAATGATACACATTAAAAACTTACTTCATTACTTGTGGACTCATAAAAGCCAGAATGTCAGCTGTAACTTCCAGAAATGCAACTTTAACCAATAAATATTTAAATGTTTGCCATAATGGCAAAATCAAAGATGGCTTGTGGAAACTTGTTCTCATTAATAGCACTCTTTGGATGCAAGAAGCCTGAAAGATTACAAAAATACAGATAATACTGAGAGAAAAGAAAAATTTTGAACTTCATTCACATTTACAGTATAAAATATGTAATATTAGAGTGTCCATCTATAGTCATCAGTGTACTAACATCTGAAAAAGAACATTTCCTACAGATAAAAGAAAAGCTTTGGAGTAAGAAATTAAGTCTGGTTTTATTTAGCCTGGTTATTCAGGAAGGATAAATTAAATTCCTAGGGTTGCCCCTATCACCCATGAATATAATTACAATATACTTTAATCCTCAAATTATTATCCCAGGTCAAAACAAAATGTATCAGAATAAACAGAGATGCCTTCAATATAAAGGCATTCTCATTTATAGCAGGCTTGCACCAACTTTATATTTAAGGCTGAATAACTCTTCTATTATTTCAGAATTTTTTCAGTTGTCCACAGCCAACTGTTGACATTTTTTTTGAGTTTGAATTTTGCTCTAACAATTGCAAAGATTCTTGAAAGGGCTCAAAAAAAAAATAGAGAGTTTCTTAACTATGATAGTGATGAGGGACAGCAAACTGATAATGGACTTCTCTACCTACCTGAAATACATATGCAAAGAAAAGACACAGGGAAACAGACAAGTCCAGAGAAAGAGTTGAACAGTTTTGACAACATGGCAATTCGTGACCAAGTAAAAGTCACTGTAGATTCTGTACCAGGCACAGTAGGCACCTTATCACTTGAAATGCTGAAATGTAACCAGGTGGGTTTTGAAGAGGTAAGTTAAACAATTAGAAAAATCATACAGCCATACTAGAGATCACTGATCCAAACACTAAGGGCCCACTCTGTCCTACAAAATGTAGGCTGTTCAATAAACAAGTGGATTTTTAAAATCTTCTCCAGCTTCTAGACTCAACTTCAGAAAAGGATATTGCCTATTGTCAAAATTTTAGCTACCATTAATGCTGGTGCAGACTTCTGGACTTCTGTTCTCTACTGCTTTTCAAAGTAAGGACACACACTGTATGGTGAATCACCTTCACTGAGTTCAAACAGGTCATCCCTTTCCAAGGGCTTCTTTAAGCCTCAAGAAATCACTCTGAAAGAAAGGAATTCATTTGGACAGGCAAAAAAAGAAGGACTGCTAATTCAAAAAGCTAATTATATAATCTAGCGTGGATAAATAAAACTCTGAGATCAAAGTAACAGATGTAATCCTGTAAAAGGCACAGATTAAGTTGTGGAACATACTCACAGTTATCTTCAGTACACTGAAATTCACCCAGAGTAAGGAGAGCCCATGGAGATTGTCTCATCTGAACAGAGAGTTCTGGGGAAGCTTTATATCTCAGAATCTGTCTATATTTCTGATCCAGACTTCTTTAAAGAAAAATATGCTATTTTGTAAAAAGACGTGTGGTATCATTATCCACTTACTATTCTGATCTGGAATAAAATACCTTTTTATCACAGGAGAGCATTATCATTGAATCCCAGATTCATTTAGGTTGGAAAAGACCCTTAAGATGATATAACACTACCAATTTTACCATTAAGGATGTCCCTGAATTCCATGTCTACACATCTCTGAAATCCTTCCAGGGATGGTCACTCATTACATTGCAACTCATCTTCAAGCAAAGTAAACCACATTACACTGCTGGGTTTCAGCATAAATACAACAAAAATTTCCTTACAGCAGACATTCAGCTGTTAAATTTTTTTTTTTTTTTTGTAATGAAGTGCTTTTATCCCCTTAAGGGTCAGCAAAAACTAAACCTAATTTTAAAAATGGCAGAACAGGGCTGATGAATACACTGAGCCTAAAGAAACCATGACAGAAACACAAGTATTTGGAATTTTTGATGAGCTTTGTGACAACTCAGAGCAAATACCATTTCTGAGCTGGGGAAAATCCAAAAGTATTAATGTTGACAATGTACTTTGACTTAAAGGCCATCCCAAACACTTGGGGCTCTACCAGAGACACATGCACAGACACTGGAGTGTGCATCCACAACCTCCCTGTAGTTACTTCATAGCTAAATAACTGAAGAAACCTTTGTTCCTGATCTTTTTTCTTCTTCTCTTCTTTCTTTAGAAATTGTAGAATTAGTTAAAAGATACAAGGTGTAGCCTGCCTTGGAAATTTGGGTGAATCCCATGACATAAGGAATGCATAAATATCTTAGAGAAACAGTACACTGCAGAACTTTCCAGAAAAACTGAACATTTGTATTTATGGTCTAGAATGTAAGGACCAGTAAATACAAAGGTGAACTCTGAACTTCTACAGGGCCAGAGTTTAACTGAATACTCTGAATCCCTGAAACAATCTGATTGTTCTGAATCTCATTAATAGCAAATACTAGTTTGAGTTATCTGTAGAATTAAGAATACTGAATAAAGCAAGAAACAGTTCAAACACTTTTCACATTTTTTCCCCACTTCGAGCTTTTTGAAGTGTGTATATAATCTGATCCAAATAATTTTGTCAAAGAGAAAATGTTAAAATTCAGTAATAGTCACAAGACATAATACACAAAATTATTTGAAATAACATTGAACATATTAAGTGATAGGAAGTTGCAAGACTTGATAGAGTTTAACTTTCAGTTCCTATTTTTTGTGGAAAATTTCTCAAGAAGCAGAGGAAGTTCCTGGTGTATGTGAGGAGGTGAGTGACAATAACAATTTCGTGGCCTGCCAGAAAAGAGGGAGGAAAATGAGCATGAAATTGGCTAACTGGAAAATACCTTACTTGTACTACAGAATATTTGTTCCTGGAGATCTAGAAAGTTGTTCTATTGCCCTTGTTAAATAATGCCATTAGTTAATGTATAAAATTACTGTAACTGTGTATAAACAGTACCCCACCAAATAGTTGAATGTGATCTCTAAATGTTGCAAACTGATTTTTGTACACAAAGCTAACAGCACTGTCAAGGTCAGGCTCAAGCCAGAATGATGTTGTGGAATCTAAATGCACAGTCTGCAGTTCTGGGAGCATCAGTGAGCAGCAACAACCAGTTTAATAAATTCCCACCTGCTAAACCAGGAATATGTTAAGTTACTGAAGAAAGAAGCATTTGCCTCAGTGTTGCACTTATGTTTAAAAACAAACAATGGAAAAAGTATTAATGATCCTTGAAAGAACAATATTCTTGTTGGTGTTTTTGTTTTCTTCTTAACTAAACGTGTAGTTTTAGAAGATACTTAATTCTGAGCTATCAAAAGGCCTATACCGATACAAACTTTTTTTTTTTGCCTGTCACCTTCTCCCACCAATACACTCTAACACAAGGTATGAAGAATGAGACAGGTCTACAGCCTCACGAATGAACAAGCTAACTGGCTTCCCTAAATCTTCGACAGTTAAAATCCTGCAGGTTTGCTGTTTGGTTTTTTTTCCCCCTATTCGAAGTTATCAACAGCTAATACTTAAAGAGCACTAGTGCCCTTTCAGGACACCCTAAGAAATGAAGCACTACTAACATGTGCCATATGCACATAAATAAAAAGAGCATGAGGCTTGCGCACTGCTGCCGATTTCATAAAGGCATAGGAGATAAGAGTACCAGAGGCGAACGAACACGAACTCTCCCGTAGGGCCCGAGGAATGCGTGTATCCACGTCCAGGAGCGACTGCAGCACACCCAAGGAGTGAATTCTGTCCCTCGGTCACTACCTCCTTACAATAATCCCAGCCCAAGGACGCAGTTGCAGCCTTTTCCAGCAGGTGCCGTGAAACACCCACCGACACAACCGGCGCTCCTCTGTCGTTTTCCACAATAACTTTTTCTTGTGCTTTCTGTAGAATGCCGAATGGTTACAAGATAATGCGACAAATGACGACAAACAGGCGATACACACGTATGTTCCCCTTCCCTGGCAAACACCCGCTCCCGCACCTACGAGCCCCCAGAGCACGGTGCGCTTGGCTGTGGAGGGACACCCATGGCCGTGCCCATTCCCTGCTTAAACCCTGCTCCTGTCCGCCACCTGAAGATTATTCCCTCCTTGTCCATGCAAAGGATGTATCCCAGGACACATCAGCTGCGCTTTCAGGGGAAAGACCAGCAGGCATCCAGCCCCGAGTCCCGGCAGGTTTCAGGCGGCCGTGGGAGGAAGCGGGCACGGTTCGGGATCCCGCAGCCGCACGGAGCCCCACGGAGATCCCTCCCTTCTCCTCCTCCCTCCTCCCCGGCCAGTCACCTCCGTGCCGGACCCAGAGCCTCGTAGCGGCCCGGCCACGGCCTTCGGGAGGCGGCCATGGCTCCGGCAGAGCCCGCCGGGGAAGGGAAGGGAAGGGAAGGGAAGGGAAGGGAAGGGAAGGGAAGGGAAGGGAAGGGAAGGGAAGGGAAGGG